>CAEGAE010002506.1:0-41923 GCA_903067095.1 Girardinus metallicus
TATATATATATATATATATATATATATATATATATATATATATATACGTTGTTGGATGTGGAGAGCTATTCTCTCCCAGTAAAAAGGAAACTGTGTCCTCGCCTGCAGAGTACTCAGCATTTATTATCAGCCAATAAAAGTAAAAGCCTTAAAATAAATTCATCTTTGATTGCAGCAGCACAATCTCACACTGAAAAATGTGAAAAATATAACAATTTCAATTATTAGATTTAATGGTTAGATTTATAAATGAGAACATTTATTCTGTAGCAGCCACAAAAAAACAGTAGTGAATAATTTTCTTTCTTTAGATAATGACCAGTGCTAAACTGGAAAGCAGAGTCGGAACTTTTTGCCACATCAGGTCGAGCAAAATAATTTTGGGCTATTTTAATTTCTTTAAAAATGCAAAAAGAAATTCCATGCTCAAAAGTAACTTAAGTGTGCCATATTTTAATGAAACAAAGCAATCTGATTTTTGCATTGTGGTACCGGAATTTAAAAAAAAAAAGGTCTCACGTGATTGTCTTATTGAAAACCTTTTCAAGTCCATTGTTTTCCATCTTTCTGGCGTCAAAAACGTGTTGTCTAATTTCAGCAACAAGGAGACGTGGTTTACTGCAGATAAAAGACTGTGAGATTGTGCTACTACAGTGGGAGATAGATTTATTATTTTTATGCTTTTTACTTGTTTATTAGGGGTGCCAATCTATTTTTGTTCCAATTGACCGTTTTTTATTTGGTCCTGTCACCTGCGGAAGGATTTCGACTTTATTGAGTCAGTGTTTGAACTAATCACTTTGTATTTAAATACCCTTGTTTAATTTTGTTTATAATTGGATAAGAGTCTTCCTTGCCACTCTACTACAGACATTATCTCCATGGGAAAAAGCTGCTGGAATTTGTTTTTAATAATAAGGTGCCGTTGAAATAACACATAATCACTAAAATGCCTTTATTTTGTTTATTAAAAAAAAGCAGAAATTATCTTGAAATGTGGCTCCACATTTCAAACACAGAATTTTTTTTTTTTTTTTTTTTGTTCTGCATCTGTGAGGGGAAACTCCAACATACCTGGACTGTTTCAGACTTCTCTACCACTTGGCTGCTTTTGGACTTACTTTTGGAGACTGAGCATTTTCTTCTGAACCTCTCTTCAGCTTATAGTCTGTGTGTAGGTTAGGTTAAAATTTAAAGCAGTGTATTAGTACGTAGACGCCTTGAACAATAGTGATTTTTAGGTACCAGGATACATGTTTGTTTCCCTCCCTCTATACTGTACTGTACATAGATTCTAAATGCCTCAAAGTGTCAATTTTTAAATGACAGAAGGGCATTGACTAATAAGAAAAAGGTGCAGTTGTCTAAAAAAAAAAATAGTGATTTTATTTTGCACATCACATCGACAAAGTGACAGATTGCATCTAACTCAGGATATCAGTCTGCCTGATATCAGAAGTGACTGCCCCTTTTCCCTCTCCTGATGTCCAGAAAGTAAAAACCTTAGAGGACTGTGAATGCTAGGTACACTTAGGTATATTTTGTAAATGCTACACGTGTCATTGGATCAGTGGTCTTTGTATTTTTTTTTTTCTTATTTTGTAAAGAAAATAATTTTATTTATTTTTGTTTTAATATTATGTGGATGTTTTATGCATTTTATATTTGTTCAACTATCTGCATTCTTACTGTTAATAAAAGAAAAGAGCTATTCACTTGTCGCGTCTTTACCGCCTCTTATTGGGTACAAGCGTATCCTGATTATCAATGTCACTACACCGAAAAAGCACAAAATCAGCGTTTTTGGACTAGTTTCTAGTCCAAAAACTAGAAACTAGTTACATTTACTTGTCTTATTTTAAGACAAGTTAATTTTGTCTTAAAATAAGACAAAATTAACTTACAAGTAACTTTTAAGTAAAATATAGAAGCTTGTTTTAAGTCAATAATTTCTTAATATCGATGAAAAAGTAGTCGATAAGTGAAATAAATTGACATTTTCCCATATTATAATAATACATATAATAATTCCTTTGACTTGTGTTTGATTGCATTACAAATCATGTTCGGTCAACTCAATTTAAGTACACAAACGTGTACGCACACATATTTCTACTTTGTTATTGTCGATTATTTTTGCATTAATAATAAAAAAAAAACTATTCTAAAGTCTGCGTCATGCCTTTGTAAATGTGGAACAGTGTTGTGCTTAAGGCAATTAATCATGTGTCAAATCAAAATGCAAATGAGTCCGCAGGTCCTTTGTGTGGCCTGAATTCGGTTATACATTTGCATCTTTTCACAGGAGACTATCCCAGGACACAAACCCCACAACAGGAAGGGTTCTCTCTGCTCAGCTCAATAAAGGCGATTTCAGTATGAAAACTTGGAAAGCTCAAGGCAACATGATGAAGACTCTGAATCCACACCAAATGCGATTTATACAGTGCATCGAAAAGGTTTTTAAACTTTCTCACATTTGGTCACAGCCGCTAACTTCTGCGCACTTTACCGAGATTTTGAAATGCGCCAGCACTAAATAGTGAATAACTGTGAAGTGGAAGTAAAATGACGGTTTTGAAAGAATCGCTTAGATAAAAATTACATTCGACATGCCTTTGTAGTCGGCCCTGGAGTCAACAATTTAAGAACTTCTATTGCCACACTTTCAGTCTTTTGGGGTAAGTCCTGGCCAGCTTTGCTTATCTGGAGATGAACAGTTTTGGGGGGTTAAAATAGCTTAAGTTCAGTCAAACTGAAAGGAGCTTTTCTACAAATATTTATTTTCAAAGATTCTTAGTTGGGTTTGACTGGGTAATTCTATAACAGACATAAGCTTTGATCTAAACCTCTGGCTAAATGTTTAGGATTGCTTTCTTGCTGAAAGGTAAAACCTCTTCCCCAAATCTCAAGCCCGTATAGGACTCTTCCAGGATTGGCCTAGGAAAATTAAGACACTCCATCCATTTTGTCAACTCTGACCATTTTCCTTACCTGTGCTGAAATAAAGTGTGCTTACAGCATGATGCTGCCAACACCATGTTTCCCTACAGGTATGGTTTATTCAGGGTGACGTATAGTGTCGGTTTTCCTCCACACTAGGCAATTTGCATTTAGGTCGCTTGATGTGAGTCCTGGCCCTCATGGATCACTCCCCTCATGTTTTAAGATCTCTTTACTGCAGGCCTGCATTCAAATGACCTCATAACCTTCTCGGTGTGCCATGAAGAGCTACAGAAGCCTGTTAATCACACATTCATTGGAGTTTGGTGTGTGGCAACGGGGAAACATCTAAAACATGACAAGCAATGGCGGCTGAGG
Source organism: Girardinus metallicus (assembly GCA_903067095.1). NCBI lineage: Eukaryota > Metazoa > Chordata > Actinopteri > Cyprinodontiformes > Poeciliidae > Girardinus > Girardinus metallicus. The sequence continues at coordinate 3,322 of CAEGAE010002506.1, forward strand.
ACCAACATTGAAAACCATTGATTTAGGCTGAGAATTCCAGTCTCCTTCGACCAGAGTATTCAAGAAATATAACTTTCCAATGTTTTCCTGCACATCTAGGTTTGCAGTTATGACCCGAAATTCAAACGCTTAAAAACCAGGACGCCCAACAGACAAGAGTTTCAAGCTACCCCTAGGTATTTTATTAACACCACAGAAACCTCACATTTGTTTCACCATTTCATTTCACAGGACCGATGTGAGACAAGGGACGTTGATAAGACATGGCAACGGGAGCAGGAAGAGGAAGGTTAACCTGGGGGCCATCCCATAATGCGTCCACCCAACACATGGACATGGATGTGGTAGACAGACTGGCCTCCGTCAGGCCCGTCGTTGATGACGATCCGGTAGCCCTTTGACAGGCCTGCGTTTTGAGCGACCTTCTTTGAAACGATCAGCAAGTGGCCCAGCAACTGCAAGAGCAAAAGACTTGATTAAAAACTGATTCAACACATAGTTTGCCAAGTTAATATTCATTCCCAAGACAGTTTAAATAAAACTGTTATACATCAAATACATAAGAATTCATATATTTATATTAACATATATACATGTGTTATTTAGAGGTGTGCCGATCGATCGGCCACCGATCATAATCGGTCGATTTCCGTGAAACGGTGTATGATCGGTGATCGTCGATCACCTGTATCTCATTCGCAGCCTCCGCGTGCAGCTCGTCTCCTCTTTCCTTCACACTGCGCAAGCGCGCAGCAGTAAATCCTAAGCAATGTGGTGTGGAACTATAACGCTGAGAGTGAACGGGGAAGTTTGTGTGTTGAGGTGGAAATTTACCTCGGGGGTGAAGTGCGTCAAAATGCACCAACACAACGAATCTGGTGTGACATTTTAAAAAAACAAGCACTTGACGGAGTTTGGCTACATCGAGGCTCAATGCAGGAAAAAAGGACATCGAGCAGCGCACAACTACCAACACTCACCTGGATTAACATCACGGTCAGAAAGCTAAACAAATAAACCAAAAAATAATTTAAGTCTTCGAGCTGGCGGTGAAAGACGCTGGTTCTGCTCTCGCTGTTGAACCGCCGCTATACGCAACTGGTAGTAATATTTCACAGACGTAGCGCCGTCTGCGCAGTGAACTCTTACACCGAACCTCCGCTTAAAGCTGCAGCACGTAACTTAAAAAAAGATAAATAAATTAGATATGTGTTAAAACTTTCGCTGTCCTAAGACAAAACAGCTAATCTCTGAAAAAATAATCGATATCCTCTGCCTCCTCCTGTGTTCCGCAGAATTACTCCGCTCAGTCAGAAACAACCAATCAGAACCAGCATTAATCAGCTAGCCAATCAGAACCAGCATTAATCAGCTAGCCAATCAGAACCAGCATTAATCAGCTAGACGGAAGGATTGTTTATTTTGATGCAGCCAGCGTTTGACTGAATGAATGTTTCCTTTTTTACTTGACATTAATTAATATAGGCGGATTTATTTGAGTCATGTATAATTTATGGTACTAAATTTATGGTACTAAGAGCCTTACTATTAAATAATATTTTACTGATTGCAGGTTCTTCAGTTGTCCTCTTGACTGAATAGCTGCTGTGTTGTGCCTGCAAGTATTTTGCATGTTTTATGACTAAATTAGGTGAATTTACTGCCGGATAATTTTTAAATTTTGTCAGATCACATAGTAGCATTTATACCTAAAGCAAAAAAATTAACAGTCAATCCAGATGATCAGCAAAGATCGGTGATCGGCAGAGATCGGCCTCATTGGTGATCGGTATCGGAATCGGCAGCAGAAAACTTGATCGGAGCATCCCTAGTATTATTGTTATTAGACAAATAAATGTGTCTAAATTACTACCAAAAACTATTAAATCACTGAAACATTTACATTTTTTTTTAATCTACAGTATATATATTTTTATTTACATTGTAAACAATCACACAGTAAAATATTTAACGACTTACTTACTAAAATACACCACTTTTGGTTCTTCATAGTAACACACTTGGTTCAAAATATTTGTAAATGCCTCCCTCTGGTGGTCAATGATATAAATTATTCTAAATTGAATTTGAATCTATTGAGGCGTCCAGAATCGTACTTACTGCAGCATCGCCTTCCTCGGCTTGCGACAGCTGAACAATTGGTTTCTTAGGGACGACCAGGATGTGAGTGGGAGCTTGTGGAGAAATGTCATTGAAGGCAACACACTAAAATTAAAAGAGAGAAGGAACAGAAAGGAAAAAAAAAAACAAATCAAGAAAGTGTAAAAAGCTCAGGACGACTTTATTTTAGAAAATCTGATGTTGACAACAAATATGGCTACAGAACATTATAATATTGGGGTGTCGTGATATAATGACATCCTTACGCATGTCATATCAGAACGTTCGTATGGATGTCATAATAACGTGCTGGTTCAGATCTACCTGAACCACTTCAGATGTAGCTTAAGTGGTTTTTATTAAGATCTACAATTATTTTAAGACGATACACGCATGTATCTCACGCCCTAATTTCTGCATTATGGTGTGCTACATGCTTTATAACAAATTGTTGTATTACAGGTCCGCAGGTTGTGTGCAGATCTCAAATACTGGGTTGAAAGTACGGCCAACTGGAGCCTCATTAATTTGCAGCGAATACAGAACGAAAGTAAAAATCAGAGGCGCACAATTCTCTGTTCTCACGCTGAATTAAATTCATCACTGGCCCTCCTCTTTGTCCCTAAAATATTACGCTTTAGCACACTTTCAGGACTTGGAAATCCAACCACCACACTTTGTCTTAGCCTGCTTTCTGCAAAGCTAGCTCGGACTCAACCAAAAGGTGCTGCAGTGAAAGTGAACTGCAGCGGGCTTGAGCTGCAATAAAAATCCTTCATAAGTGAACATTTCAGTTGCATACCTGATCGTCTTCATAAAGAAGGTCGACAGGAATTTCTTTGCGGATGATTTTTCCAAATATTGTGTCTCCACCCGGCTTGGCAACCTGCGCTTTCGCCGTTTCATCGGCCATGTTGGCGCAGATCAACTAAAGGGAGTGTGGAGCAGATTGCTACTTTTAGCTAGCGAAGAACACGCTGAACACTTGATTGGCTACAACGCTGCGTCATCCCAGAACCTTCGCTGATTGGTCAACGTCGTACATACCGGAAGTAGGTAGAAAAATTCAACATGGGGACTCGTTTGAAGGTGAGTGTTGAGCAATATTTATATTTAAGAAAATACTTTTAGCGAAATAGTATTTTCTTTAAGTCTATTAGATTAAATCACACTAAAGTTTTTTTTTTAAGAAATATTAAGTCGCCTAAAAGCGTCAGTTACAACTGTCTGAATTCACAGCTGCTAAATGTGTGTTAAGTTAACGGTTTAATGTGTATAAATGCAGGTCCTAAGCGTGTTTAAAAAGCTGCACAGAACAAGAATGGATGTATTCAGAGAGGATGAAAGAGCTTTGACAGGTGAGGTCACACAGCAGGATAGCATATCTCTGTGCTGAAGAAAAAAGCAAGTATGTTGCTATTGGATTTTTATTATCGGATGTTTTTATTCGTTGTTTGTTTTCTTTTTAAAGCTGCAAGGTTAAAGATCAACGAGGAGTTCAAGAAAAACAAAAATGAAACGTCAGAGGAAAACATTGAAAAGGTCTATTGAATTATTTTATATATATTGTCTAATGACTGACTGACAAACGGAAAAGTAAAAGTGCCGCGAAGATAGTTTAACGTTTCGAAACTATCTTTGCAGTAATATTATAAAATTATTACTGTTATAATAATGCCATTCTTTACTTTTATTTGTTATATTGATAAAACAAAAATATAGAATAAAGACTACTGGTGCATTTAGTGAATTTTAATGACTAAATTAAATGATGAGCCAGCCCTAACCAAAATAACTCCATTAGTTCATCTGTAACTCATCCAAGAGGTCACAAAATACGACATGTAAAACTCTTCAAGCCTCCCTTAAAATAAGAAAGAGACTGATCAATAATGACATTAATGGGAGAGTTTCAAGGCCAGAACCACATCTCATAAAGAAGAACACAAAGATCTGTGTCTGTTTTCCAAATAAAACATCTTGATAGTTTAAGACTTGTGGGAAAATATTCTGTGGACTGACAAGACAAAAGTGAAACTTTCTGGGAGATTTACATCCCCTTGCATCTTGTACACAATTGACTCAGCATTTCAGAAAAAGAAATTAAATGTATGAGGTCTTTTTGCTGGTTCAGGGACTGGGCAACTTGCCATAGTTGTTAGAACCATAAATTCAGTTCATGGCACCAAGTTCAAACACACGAGTTACACCGGACAATATTCCAAAACTCTTTCAACCGGCCCTGACTGGCTCAACAAAAAACAAAACTGAAGTTTTAGAGTGGCCTTGTCAAAGTTTGGCTCACACAAGATGGTCATGCTTGAAACTCCTCTGTGTGGTTGAATTAAATTCCTCCACATTGATGTAAAATGCTTATTTTCAGTAAGTGCAAACACTCGATGGCACTTGTTGCCACCAAAGGCGGCACAGTCAGTAATTAGGTTTAGGGTGTACCGTAATTTCTTTCACATATGGCCAGATTCGTTGGTGTAAGTAGCCTTTTCTTTTAATGAATAAAGTCCCTGTTTGAAAATTTCACCTTGCACTTACTTAGGTTACTGTTTACATTACATTTTGTTTGAACTGACACATTTAAACATGTAGAGTTCCTTAGTCCATCATACATATATATCTGGTTTATTTGTTGTTATTTTTGCAAATTACAGATGATTAAAATGGGCTCTGATGTGGAAGCTGTTCTTCGTGAGACGGTGCTGCAAGTGGAACACGTTGCAGAAAACAAGCTCTGTATGATTCTTCTCCTTGCACCTTATGCTTGCTGTATAACTTATGTCTGAATTGTTGATATGATCCCCTGTTGATTCACTACACCTCTTTTCCTTCCACAGTGCTTCGACCTAGAGAGGGGCTACTGTTAGAAAATGTGCCCTATTGTGATGAACCCAGGACAAAATCATGACCATCCTTCCTTATTAATTTTGAGCATCAGTCAAGAGACATTTATTCATCACTTCCATCTGCCGTTTAATGTGAATCACAAAACAATGCTTAAAGTTGTGATGACCTCCTCCTGAGCCATTACATTTTGGCTAAAAAAGGGTGCTGTAAACTTGATGCCATTACTTTATGTACAGTATTTTATTAGTTATAAAATGTGTTCTGCTTTTAGTAATAAAGGCAAGTTGATCCAAAATTATATTACTGGTACTGGAGGATTTCAGTTGATGCTTGGACCATGATTGCCTTTTTACTTTTCTAAATAAAAACAAAATCACATTTCATTGGTTTGTTATTGATAAAGTTTTTGAGGCTTAAAAAACAGGAAATCTCTACAGAAAAATCATAGTAGAAAGATGTTTTAGATATTGAAAGGTGATTAGAGTTGCAGCATTATGCAAATAAGGTTTGGAACAAGTGCCGACATATAGAACAAAACTACTGAATACAGATTAAAATATTAAACAGAGACGGTTTAATTCAGAAGTCTAAAACCTGTGTTTTTAGTAAAAGCTGTCTGCACTTGACAAAACAATATTTGTGGAGGTCTTATCTCCAAAAACTAAATTCAGCACAGTTTAAAGCATACAAATGCTTTGTATTGGTTTTGCATTATTAAGAAACTAATGGATCTGGGTGTCAGGCATAACAATGGCAGCAATGTATCACAAACAATTGATATATTGCGCATTTATTGTGGTTGTTTAAATATATTTGGCTTATGGCAATAATTAAGAGAGACATAAAGGAATAGACTTAAATATCAAATTCAGGAATATACAGCAATTATGATTTCATATTTGCTGTATACTACTTTTGTTGATTTCTTTTGTGTTACAAGTACTCTTGCACATATAGTACTACTTAAAGTCAACGTGAAACAGATAATCTTGATTTTCTGTTCAATCATTTCATTTTGTGTTTATAAACTTCCTTAATTTCGCATAATCTTTAATTGACCTAAACATCCTTACCACTATGTAATATTTGTAATTCAATTATTTTTTTAAAAATATAATTTATTATTAATAATAGAGGAATGAATAAAGCATCCTGACATATCCACCATATTGCACTGTGATGCCATTGTAAATGTGGAACACTGTAATCTATCATCTCCAATACTCCACTGAGTAGAGCACATTATAAAAGAAATTTACATGGAAGGGATCAATTTGATATTGGTCTGTGTGTTTAGAAGAAACACACAGACCACCACGAATTGAGTTTTTTTTTTTTAACTGAAACTAGCTTCATATTCTGCAGTGTGTGGCCGTTTTTAGAACGCTGAACCCCGCCTTTCATGCTCCAGAACGGTAGGTGGCGGTATGTACCTATAGATGGTACCCAAATCCGCCATTAACACCAAGAAAAAGGCCTACGTCGATGTTGCTGTGGCAACGCTTGTCGTTTGTGTCCGTTGGGTAACCCTTCGGTTCAATGGCAAAAATGAGGTGATAATCCCAAAGAAAGAATTTATTTCTGCCACCAAGCTCTCTGAGAAAGGAGAGACTATTTCTCCGAAACGTCCTGAATTTGTTCTCCGTCATTTTTCAGCTCAGACACGCTTTGGGAGCTGGCAGCGGCGGAGGTCCAGAGTCAGGAGAGTGGAGCTGGAGAGGGGGACGGAGGAGAGACGGTCTGTGAAAGGAGTGTGTTTCTGATAGGGAGCAAAACTGGGGTTGGTACAGCCTCATTACATTGTTTTCATACGCTGAAAGACAAGCTCCAAACCTTAAAAAACCCATAGGTTATAGCTTATGAAGTCAATCCATCTTTTTTCAGGGTAAAACGTCAGTTCTCCTCAGATGTCTGGAGAGGTGAGTAATTACAGTGTCAACTATCAACTCATAATTCATCATCTGTGATATGCAGACATGTTATGGTAGCTACTAGGCTAGCTAACTTAGGAGAGCCTAACGAAAATACAGTTACGAAAACAATATTCACAACGCAAACAATATGCTGACCTCAGGGAAGTTGTACATTTCATCACGAGAAAGTCGTACCCATGAATTAAGCAAGTCATTTACACAATGTTTTTCCCTTTTTTACCCTATTTCACCAGACAGGCGTTGTAGAAAACTCTTTCTCTATCTTTTTTTTTATTTTTTTATTTATAAATAAATTCTGGAGCATCTCTTGCTGCAGCTACAGCTTCTTTGCAAAGTGTCTCAAGCTCAGTCAGGTTGGATTGATGGCACCACCAGAGCTACCATAAGATTCCTGGATGCTTTCCCAATCCATCACTTTCCTCCTGATCTGTCTGCTTTTTCCTTGCTCTTTGTGATGCTGTTTTTTCACTAACGTTCTCCAACAAACCTCTGAGGCTTTATTGCACACAGGTGAATTCTGCTAACCCTTAAATTTCTTTCTTTTTCCCCACAAGAGATGAGCCACCAAAGCCAACTCTAGCACTGGAGTATACGTTTGGCAGGCGGGCCAAGGGACACAACACAGTAAGGCGACCCCGCATGATCTTTGATGAACTCGGACCTCTCCAAGAGATTTCTAATAGGCTAAAGAAGCACAAGTATTGTTTTTAAGATTGACATCTTAAAAAGTATTCCTTATATTTTTTAAGTTATGTTACGTTTAAAGCAATTCAAATGTATTTAGTTGATCTCCTAGTAATCCAGCACAATAAGCACTGAACAGGGGTTTGCGGTAACAAGTGATTGGAGCATTAACAAGGAAGCTGATGTTAAACCGAGCTAGAATCTAACCTAGTTTAAAACTTTTTGAAGGTGAATTTGAAACTATTTCTTTTATTTTTCATTTTAAATGTATTTATGATACAAACTAAAGGGAATTTTAGTGAGAAGGCTAAAAAATGTTTCCTCTTGAACTTTTATGTTTAAATCTGTTTTTTTCCTCACTCAATGGTGGTGGTTTAGCATTAGCGTGATGTTCTTTCAGTTGTAGTCAGTCCACCTGTAATGTAGAAGTCATGTAAGCCTTTATAGATAGCCTTTATAGTTACTTGCCTGCTGTAAAAGCGGACCTCCTCTTTCCTGTTTCAGCCCAAAGATATAGCCCACCTGTGGGAACTGGGAGGGGGAACCTCTCTCTCAGACCTCATCCAGATCCCCATCACTCCAGACAGTATAAGGTTGGTCAATTATTGCCTTATTACTGTATTTAAAGCTTCTTGTCAGTAAAGAAGTAGCGTGTTCCTGAACGCGTGGTTTTTCTCAGGTCTCTTTCTTTTGTGCTCGTTCTGGACCTGTCCAAACCCAACGCTTTGTGGGGAACCATGGAGAAACTTCTGACTGCAGCTCAAGCTCATGTAGAAAAAGTCTTTTCTGAGGCACAGAAGTCCAAACCTGGAGGCAAACGGCAGAAGGCTGCTCACCCAGCAGCTCGGGTCTTACCGAAAGATTACCCGGTATGGGCAGAGATCCATTCCCATTTTTATTTACTCGATGTTTGTCTATTTAATGCTAGCTTTATTTACATATGTATTTCTGAAGGTTTAACTTCATCTTTCAACAGGACAGAGAGCTAGTCAGTCCTTTTCCCGTTCCACTGCTCATCGTCGGCAGCAAATATGACCTCTTTCAGGTAAAGCACACAAGTAAACTGCTCTACATTGCCTGGGCAGTACGTCTATTGTTTACTGCTTTCAGTTAAAGTGAAGTGTGTGCATACAATGAAAATGTCATCTCTTGATAAATTACAAGCAGTCTGGTCTATTTGGTGTGACAGATTTAAAGTGAAAGTCTTTTGATTTATGTTGCAGGACTTTGACTCTGACAAGAAGAAAGTTATTAGAAAAACCCTCCGTTTTCTTGCCCACTATTACGCAGCCTCTCTGATTGTAAGTGGACCCCAGCAGGCTATATGTCCATATGCAGTTTGATTTCCATCTGCTGTTAAGCTGCTCTCATTTCTGTTGTATTTCTGTCTGTTCTTTATATTAGTTCACTAGCATTAAATCAGAGAGCCTCATGTCTAAAACCAAGAGCTTCTTCTCACATCTGGCGTTTGGTCTGGACAGAGGGTGAGGAGCAAATGACCAATTAATGCAGAGATTTCATTATTTAAGAGGAATTTTGTATGAAATTGTAGGACATGAAGAACTTAGATGTAAATCTTTTAAGTAACTTTCTAATCATTGTGAACTCAGACGTTCTGAAATGATCAACATCTACTGCAGCAGCTCATATCCTTTTATGAAAGCTCTCATTTAGTTTTTGTTCAAACTCTTTTTAGTTGTATGTATTAGATTTGGAATTATCTTTCTTCTGTTATATAAATGAAAGCAGAGAACAATCATAATAGCAGCATGTCTTGAGTTCATTTGGTTTTTTTCCTGTCTTTTTTTTTTATTTACAATCAGAAAAACTGTGTCCTGTGACTCAGGTAAACCTCTCATCATCCCAGCTGGCTCCGACTCTTTCTCCCAAATAGGTGAGCAACAGCACCACCTATTGTCCAAATGACGCAACACAGTTAAAATAAACCAGGACTGCAGCGCACGTGTGCCACAAAAACAAACACAACACGATGAAACATACGCAGATGAACTTTTTCAGATTTGCCACATAAGGACCACAAACTGAATTGATCTAATAAATTAAATAATATTTCAATAATATTCTAATTTATTGGTATGCACCTGTGCTTTTTAAAGAAACTGTGCAGTTTGTTTGGATGTAGAGGATTGTGAGATATTGTGTTTAAAATAATGTTTCCTGATATTTAGGGTCGCCCCCTTCAACTGACATCGACATAACGTCTCTACATGCCAAAAACCCAAAGGATCTGTGGAAGAAAGTGTACGAGCGAGTCTTTCCCAGTGAGGTAGCAGCACACTTCTCTGTTTCAGCTCACATACAAGAACTCTGCTTTCAGTACATGGGAACAATCTTGTTTTCCCAGAGCAACAGTGAGCAGAGAGAGCTGAAGGATCCAGCCAAAGACCCACAGTACAGTGAACCTCAAATAGACGCAATGAGAGCACAAAAAGATCAGGTAACACAATTTTAACGCTTACACACTTGGTTCTTCAGAATTAAGTAGTTGTTGCTACTGCAGTAAAACACTGAAAAAGACTGATTTTAGACAGACAACTGTAGATAGCGGGCAATGTTTGGGTCAGTCTCTGTGTCCCTGAACTTTGTAATCCATATCAAGGAAAGCAGGTTTTACTAGACAATAAGTAACAAAATAATTTATATAAAGAAATTAGAAGACAGGTATGACTTGATGTTAGTTATAAAACATTATATTTAGAGAAGAAGTTATATTTATATCAGATGAGGTCTCAGAGACTCAAACTTTTCCCAGCATTTAATTTTTAATAAACTTGACTTTTCTGCTTTCTTGTTTTTCTTTTTCTCCTCATTTTACAACGAGATTAAGACTTTTAAGCATGATTCCTTCATTTTATGTCACATTCTACTTTATATAAAATATGAGAGGTTAATGCTGAGTTGGAGAATTTATCTTAACTAAAATATCCAGGTTTTGAACATTAATTATTACATGATTACCAATGGAGGTTTAATTCAAGACCATCAAGAACACCTGGAAGTAAAGCAAAAGATTCAAGTTCAAACATATTTATGAAGCATAAATTATAGAAAAAAGCAGCAAAAGAAAAATTATCAGCAAAGAAATACCATAACTACTAAGACACAATCCTGTATTTTAAGAAAGAATCTAGTTTGTTAAAGAAAAACACACACGCGCATTTTAAATGATACAGTGAGGTGTATTCACTCAATGACTTCACAGAATCTTTACTCGCTTTGTAGCCTAAAAATAATCTGGAAGTGTCTTAGTATTTATTTGTTTGTGATAGTACCAACAAACATCCAGATGTTAGAGTTTTGATATTGTACTGATATTTCAGAAGTTCTCTCTTTCTGTTGTAGGTGTTTTTTTCCACTCAGTTAACATAAACAGGACTCAGATTTGTCCTCTTTTCTACACGTCACACAATCTGCCAGTGCTCTGAAGTAACCTTGTGCCCTGCAGTAGCCTGGCCTTTCGGTGATGCTTTCATTAACATAACTGTAATAATATCGTGTAGTTGTAAAAGCCGATACCATCTATCTTCTTGTCAACATGCCATGGTTCCACTGTGGCACTTGAACTACAGTAACCTGCATGAATCACACTCTGCTATCTCCGACTGACTCTTACCTGATAACAGCTAATTATTACTTTCTGGAACTGAAGCGTTCAGGATCTGAGTTGCCAGAGCAAAAGCTATACAAGACTTATTTCGCAAAAGTATTAAAGCAGAGGCACAGTATTGTTTTGTCAATGAAGTGCACTATAGGAGCATTTTATCTACATCAAAAGATCTAAAATATGAAAAAAAGAATTGATGAAAATAGAGGTAAAATTAAGTTAAAAATTAATAACATCAGTTTGATATTTTTTATCTTTGCGTTGTTTGCTTTTAATTAAGTGAATCCCATGTTGCTGGATTGAGCAATATTTTTCATTATAGTCAGAAAATGAGAGAAAAGTGCATATTTTTTTAAATTGACCTCACACCAGATTTTCTTCAGAAAACAAACAATTATGTCTGAATCTGTTTTTCAGGAGTTGGAGCAGTATAAAAGAAATGCAGCGAAGTCATGGAAAGAACTGCAGCTGGAGACATAACAGATAAATTTGTTACACACATACACTTTATTACGTACATACAATAAACATTTTGCTGTATTTATTTAACTTTCTTTACAGGCTATTTTCTTTCTTTGCAATGTATTCATTATTGGTCAAGAATTGTTCAATCTACTGCTATTAAAATGAGTTTTTCTAAGAACAAGTTACAACAACTTTCTGTTATTTAAAACATTCTTTACAGTAAGTGAAAAAAGCTATCAATCATATTTTTCTGACAGTAGTAGATATTAATTATAACTTCAAAATTACAGTGATATTCAACCAGTGCTGTCTTTTCTGTCTCCAATGTTGGAACGTTGGGGTTATTAGTGTGCTTGTTTCAAAATTCATTATTGACAATACAGTCAATTTCAAGAAATATATATAAAAAGTAATAAGTCTAGCTTAAAAAAAATTAAAGTGCTGGCAGAAATATTAAGATAATGTGCAAGTTTTATGTGAAGACTAACAATAACGTTTAAAATTAGCAAATGCTGGATTCACATGTCTATTGTTTCATGTTTTTCTAACCAACTTAAAATAAGATCATTTAAACTTATTAGCCATCCTAGTCATGATCTATCGGAAAGTTCTTGTACTTTTCAGAACACATTTTTACATTGTAGCAGACTGCATAATTACAGTAAATTAAGACAGAAGTACAAAAACCGAACCACAGAAGAACTGACCGACATGCCAGGATTAAGGCACATTAATGGAAATGTTTTCTTTTTAGTGGCGGATGAGTTTGTCCCTGATCCTGAAGCTGATCATTCCCATCACAACCAAAGCAGGGAGGAAGGAGTAGAGGAGAACAAAGTCTAGTGTGTACCGCGACAAAGCACCGGGATAGCCCAGGTCAATGATCTGATCCCCTGAAGTGATCACACAGTCTCCTGGTAAGGATTTGGTTCCGTCTGGAATAACACGAAACAGAGACAATCAAACTCAGATTGTTTTTTTTTTTGTTTTTTTCCCCCAAACAAGCCAACAAGAACCTTGATGTTACCCTGTGCTCAACTTAAGAGTCCTTGAACATTGAACTCATTCTTTATCAGTCGCAACATCAAATGTCAAAGTTGCAAAGGATCAGCAAAAAAAACAATAAAACAAAAAACATATACATGTAAAATGTTTGTATGCTTCCAGTTGGGAAAGGGAAGCACATTATCTGACTACGAAGCATTAGGAAACACCAATAATGTGTTTTAAATCACATTATTGTGTTATAAATAATGTGTTATTTATAATAAAACATTGTTTTATTATAGAAAACAATAATGTGTTTCCAATAATAAACACATTATTGGAAGCACCAATAATGTGTTTTAAATCAAATCTGTCAATAAAAAGACCCCAAAGAGAAACTTACTGCAGTTGAACTCCAGGTTGAGGAACTCAGTGACAATGAGAAGTTCACAGCTGTATTTCTGGAAAGTGAGGTAACTGAGCCACTGAAATACCACCGGCATCTGCTCTGTGCTTCTGTACATGTGAAGAGTCAACCACGTTTAAAACTTACAAATCAAATATCTGTTTTTTTGAAAAGGATTTGACTTCACATGTATTAAAATGAGGCTCCGGTGTGGTTCGTCTAACCTGAGGAAACCAGATCCCACCAGGACTCCTGCAATGTTAAGTAAAGCCATCCCAGTATTGACCATGTTAGGGTCCTGGACCACTCCTAGCAGAACCACCGTCAACAACTCCCCTGAGGGACAGGTTGGTGATTTAAATACATACAGGAAAACAAGTCACTTAAAACGGTAAAACTTGAGAACATTGTCGTTTTAAATAACAATTTTAGACATCTATGCACTGTTAATAAAACACCAAGATTACTAATACATGTCGAAACATAACATTGCTGACTTGACAATTGTCCAGTAGGAAGTCATTGACGTCTTCCATAAGTCAAATAGGTCATTTCTGAAGAAACCAGGTGTTCACAGATTTCTGAATTAAGGCACATTAATGGAAAATGTAGTGGAAGGAAAACGTGGCAAAACAAGTACCAAGTGTATGCAAACTACTGCATTAAACAAAAGCAAAAAATATTTTTTAAAAATATCTCCCTTTTTATTTTTTATTTTTAATTAATAATAATTATTATTTTAGAAAATATTAATAATTTTTAGGTCCTAAACAATCTGAAACAGAAAAAAATTTCTCTAGTTTAATGTCAGAAAGTAAGAAAAAAAACAGGCTACATGTCTTTACAAATACCTAGTTTCAACTGTATTCTATAAATTTCACATGTTTATTTATGTTATATACATAATAACCTTCATTTTACTTACGTCTTAAATGTATAATTATTATCTTGGGACATTGTTTGCACAAAGGTGTAACTCTGCAAAAAAACCCTCCACTCTCCCCACTTTGAATTTCACATTTTGAGTGGAATTAACAAAATACATGGACTGTTCAGTGATATTAAAATCGATTGAGTGGCATCCGTATTTCTGTCTTTTAAGGAGAAGACAGTAGGTCTAGAAACATGTTCTAGAGCAAATATCTACCCAGGACAAAAATGTCTAATTATAGGCATCATCTTATCAGCTCACCTGTTATATGAGGAACAAGAACTACGGCAGTAAAACACAAAAAGCGCCACATGTCCGGGTGCATCCCCACCGTCCTGAGAAGGGGAAAAACAGGCAGAATTAAGAGATGTCGTCGTTTTACACAACACTCGTTGAGCGCTTGATGAGGATTCATTTGCAGCTACCCACCAATAAATAAAGGAGCTGAAGATGACGACACTGAGGACGCTGAAGGGCAAGATGTGGACGATGTAGGCCAAGAACATTTGCCATTTACTGTACAGGCCGTCCTGGCTCTCCTGATCACTGATGGCTCGCAGCGAAGGGACTGTTGGGGGGGAAAAAAAGACAAAGTGACAACTTTATGACCGAGTTAAGTCGGATGCTCTGATACTGATCCTCCAAAAAGTCTCAAATGGGGGATCCTAGGAAAGAGTGGGGACATGTGAGCAGAGTTGTCAAGTAAACAAGATTCCTAAAGAAAAAAAAAAAAAAAAAAGTACATTTATAACCTTTCATTGCCTACTTTTATTGTTGGTCATTTGCTCCATTATTAATAACTAATTATCTGACACTGCAAAATCCCCTTAATAAATCGAACCAATGAGCCGATTCTGAATTCTTTTCCAAGAACTCAGCCCACCCAACTCTGTAAAGTCATTACTTTGCAACATGCAGTTCAGTGTAATATCTTATCAGGAAATTTCAAGGTCAGTCTGATAAAGCAGTCACTACCTCTGGCTGCAACTCCTGCTCAATTCATTGTTTTATCATACCTCTTATCCTCTTTATCTGATATCTACAGCCCTAAAGCTTATGTTTTAGACTCAGCCGATAAGCAGCAGATACTTAGCTAAAAGAACAGGACCAATCTAATAGAGCTGTTTAGATAACTCTGTATATAATCTATAAGTAATGTGAAATTTAAGATTAATTGTAGGCAAACAAGAAATTGTTTAACTAGAATGTTTTGTACCTTTTTTTTTGAGGAAGTCTTGAACATATTAACCCCAGAAAGACTCACATACATGAGTTAAAACATATTCTAGACTAGGCCATACTGACATTGTAGGTTTGTAGGTTAAAGTTCACTGTGCTTCACTGAACCGGTGGTGGAGAAAAGGTTCATTACCCTTTAAGCATGAATAGCTAAACACAATCAGTCAAACAACTGAGATAAATCATCGAGAAAGGATCCACCTTTTCAGTCTGTCATGCCATCTGGTTCACTCCTGACTTTGAACCGCAGCTGAGAATGACCTCTGAGGTTACCCTGTGGCATGAAAACGCAGCGGACACTTCTACCACTGGAAACTGCATGCGTCTAAGTTATCTGTCCAGAACGTCCCGCAGATGCTCAATCTGTCCGTACTCTGGGGGAAATTTGAAGGATAAATCAGCACTTTGACGTTTTTGACATGTTCTCTGCACTGTTTTTGAACAATTTGTGCAGTAACAGAAGCTGCACTGCTGTGAATGATGCTGTCAGCACGAAGCGTCAAAGTAATATCCTCAAGCAAGCCACCACACAACACTTTGTACATCTACCTTCCACCTGGTCTCAGCAACAGATTTAGCTCTACAGCCAGCTTGTTTGCAAGTATTATAACTTGATGTACAAATGAGATGATTGCAAGTTGCTGCCTTCTGGTAAATCTGTCATTGGTCAGCATCGAGTCTGATTTAGGCCTCGTTTGGTTTGGGCAACACATTAAAGATATCACTCAACTAAATTGGGCACTGTGCCCAACAGCTAGATCAAACAATGACCTGTTTACTTTTTCTATAACGTGAATACATGCTGCATCATATTCGACACAGCTAATAATTTAATTAGATCCTTGCAGCGTAACTTCAATATATTTTTATGGCGATTCATATGATAGTCCAACATAAAGTAGTACCCAGTTGTGAAATTGGAGGACAATAACATCATACCCATAATAGCACAGTACAACTAAAATACTTATCTTTTCATTTCACCATTATGTACAACTTTATGTTGGTTTGTCAAAGAAAATCCCATTAAAATCCATTAAAGCTTGTTGCACCATGACATAAACTGAAAAATAAGCTTTGTAAAGCCGCATAACAAGTAAAACTGCAGGCTTGCTGACAGTACTTAATGAACCACGTTAGAACATGTAAATATGGTGATGGTGGACTCACAGAGAGAAACAGCATTGAGCATGCCAGTGTAAGGCGAAGCAGCCACACACTGATAGATCATTCCTATTCGGTCCTGCACTGCACCCTTGGACACATCCATGTCTAGATGGATGACGAAGAAGGCCACAAAGAAACCGTAGATCAGGTTCTGGGACAGACGCATGATCACACCAATCCTGTCTCTGGAGAGGTTTCGGACTGTTCGCCTAAAAATAAAAAAAATAAAAAAAACACACACACACACATCAAACACAGCTGTTAAGACACAAAACTCGTTACTGCTATAAAGAGTTCAGGCTGCAGTAAAGACTACAGACCTAACCAGAACTCCAAGCTTGGCAGCGCACTTGGGTGACTCTTTGTTTTTAAAGGGGATGGCAGGTTTGTCTGAGCTCTGCAGGCTCTGCTCCATTTTGTCCAGCATGTTCTGGTAGATGGCAGACCTCTGATAGGACGACGTGATCTCGTGCATCCGACTGAAAGTGGCGGCCTCCCTCTCACTGCTGCGCGTGTCCACGGAGGTGAAGTCGACTGTTTGGCATCATATAAGTTTTAACGTCTGCTGCTGTACATGTGTGGTGTTCTGTTACTGTGCTGCATTTGTACTGAAATGTTGCTCTGTGTTATTGATACCATAGATATCAAAAGGGTTGCAGTACTCTGGGCACTCATATCCACACTGGCTGAAGAAATCCACCATTTCCTCCGGCTGACCACAAAACACCAGCTCTCCCCGACTCATTATGGCGATCCTGCTGAACACCTGACGGGTCAACACACATGGGAACAGATTACCTCACCGCTAACATTTATGGAAAAGTATTTCAATCCCTAGATTTTTATTTTTTAATTTTTTTTACTTCTTGACTTTAGTGTACTTTATTGGATTTTATGCGATAGGTCAACACACTTTTTTGTTTAACTTCTCCATAACACGAGGACCCAAATTTGGGTCCTCAGCACTTGCCCCTACAAGATCTAGTGCCGAAGAGGCTAAACCTCATGGGAGCAAACATTTGCCCCCTTTGTCTTCATCAGAGTCAGAAAATAGTGCATCATTTTTACATGAGAGACAAAGGATTTCTGATTTTCAACATCTTTTGGAAAGAAAAATAAAAAAAATTGTGGCATGGATTCGTATTCGGTCCTCTAGAGGCAATACGTAATAGAACCATTTTCCAAATCTTGAAGCTGATATTTTATACCCATTTTCTTTTCA
Organism: Girardinus metallicus; assembly: GCA_903067095.1. NCBI lineage: Eukaryota > Metazoa > Chordata > Actinopteri > Cyprinodontiformes > Poeciliidae > Girardinus > Girardinus metallicus. The sequence continues at coordinate 20,962 of CAEGAE010002506.1, forward strand.
AAATAGCTCCATTTCAGAAGTTTCTTTGTCTTCTGATGGTCACTTAGAGTTTATCTTTGGACTTTTTTCTGCTTTCCACCATCCAGAACAGATTCAGTCCTCTTTGTTTTTTGTTTTTTTTACAATCCAATAGATTCCTCTGTTTTATAACAACCAACAAATCACCCTTGTTTAATTAACAGATATTCTACTTAAATTTGGGGGATACTCATCAAATACATTTCTAACAACTTCATCGCCATGAAGTTACTATCGTGAACCCATTTGACCCAAGACTTTCAGTAACTCCTTTTCCTTTTACTTTTCATCCTAAAACTCACCCTGAAGAGCTCTGAGCGTGGCTGATGGATGGTTACTATGACGATGCGGTTCCTCCTAGCCAGCTCTGCCAGCAGCACCACGATCTGATTGGCCGTCATGCTGTCCAGGCCAGTGGTTGGTTCATCCAGTAAAATCACCCCTGCAGGAACACCATCCCAGTGACCTCATCATTGTCACACACTGAAACACTGGACACAAGTTAAAGAGTGGACAGCAGCTCCTTCTCATCCAGGCAGAAAACGTTCAACAGCAACTTTTCTTATAAAGTGGCACTTGCAGGCCTCTCTGTAGGTCCAACTTAACTTGGGAAGATAAGTGAGTTCACTCTTTTTTTTTTTTAGTTAATTACTCTAATTAGAACAATTAAAAGATTGCCTCTTTGCATTATGAAAGCAGGGTGGAATTAGTAGATGCTTTAATTGTGAGATTAATTCATTTCCTGGTTGATTGGAGAGGCAGCGAATGGGAACTTCTCATTACTCCGACTGTGACTCTCTGGGAATGTGTGTGTGTTCATGGCCAGTTAATCCTGAATGAGGTCTAAGACCCTCAGTCCTCCCTGGAGTACTACAGACCTGATAAAGCGCACCTAGGAGGAGCGCACACACACATACACTCAGAGGTGGGTCTGTGCTCATTCCCTTCATGGTGTGATAACCCGGTCCTTTCATACTCTTCTCAATCACCCATCCCTTTTTCTGTCCTTTCCTTATCTCAGCACCATTTAGATTCTTTTGTTTTATTCAAGGGGGATTTTGAAACTCTTGGGGTGAGATATGGGTCATTTATTGAACTGCTGTCATGTAACACTAAAGTTCTGCTTTCTGTCTTGTTTGCATTTTGTAGTTTATGCATTTAGTGCGACTGAAAAATGTGAAAGAATTGCCTGAAATTCAAATCTTGACCTGCTTGCTCGGTTTTCTCTTGTAATCTCCAGATGAATTGGGTCTGTATAGTTCGTTTATTTTTTTTTATTTATTTTTTTTACTGACTAAGCTTTTCCTTTTTTAGTCCAGTTAGAATAACTATTTACTGAATGCAAGAATAATGAAATAAAGAATCTTTAAAGAACTTATTCTAAAGTCAGACTTTTTTATAAACTAAGAACTACTATAGTTTTAAACAATTTGGAAAATCCCAGGCGATTATGTCATGGCTATATAAGCATCCAATAGGTTAATTTACAAAGCCTAAGTTAACCAAAGGTCATAACCACAGTCTATGTGTTTTAAGATAGTGACTCAATGCTGGTTTGTCATTATGGAAAATAAAATACATGTCGCAAATATTAATAAGAGAATTGTGGGCCTTCAAAACTCATACAGGGAGGAAAAAGCCATTACTCTCAAAGCAACATTAAAAGTTAGATTTAACTTTTAATGTTGCTTTGTTTGACTTCTACATTAATTTTGTAGCTATACTAGTAAAGGAGTAAAATGTAACTGAAATAGTAATACATTTTACAATCTCTCTTAACAGTCTGGTAATGTACATTTTCTCTAGCAACAGCTGCTGAAATGTGTAGTTCATTGGTAATCACAATCTCATGATAAAGAAGCTAAATTTGCTAAGAAGCTTGGCTTTAGCATTAGCATTGATGCTAAAGTAGTAGCAAGCTTCTTCTTGCTATAAAAGAGTGTTTTCTCTTTTATAACTGTTAGAACTGTTTTTAAATTTTAATAAGTTAATGTATTATCAGTAATAATGTCCAGATAAACATATCAGCTCTATATTTAACACAGATAACTGAACTAAAATCTTTAGTTAATTATCAAAATGTGGTGGAGAATATATTACTGAAGCAAACTGGCTTGCCTTGTTGTTATTGAATCAATGTAGAACATTACATTTCAAACAAATGTGTTTGATTAACTTTTAAATAAATTGTATGGCTTATTTTTAAAACCTTCCAAAATTCATTTTTGTATTCTCCCCCACCCCCCCAAGGTCTAGACATTTTTTTAATGAATCATTTTAATGGGTCTGAGATTCACCATTTGAAGAATAATGTCTGTCTGTTGTTTATTTCATAATCACGATTAAATAGGTTGCAGACCTCTGAAGACTTTTTCATGGATGAAATGTCTGTAGGTCATCTCAGGTGAAACTTACTTGGATCCTGGAGTAACTGGCTGGCGATGGAGACCCTCCGTCTCTCACCACCAGAGATCCCAGGGAAAATTCGACCTCCAATAACAGTGTGCGCCACGTGACTGAGACTCAACTCAGCCATCACTGCCGACACCTACATGTAGACCACAGATCAAGGTCAGTGAGCAGTAATTGCCACCAAGATAGACTGATTATCAATGTAAGATATCATTTCGTTTATTAAAGGGAAATACGTTTTGCTTTTCTCTGGATCAAAATAAAAGAAATAGCAGAATATTAGAGCTGAAGCCTACAATCTTGTTTCAAAGATCATTAGCAAAACTTCTGTGTTCTGCTCTTCTCACAAATTGTGTGAATGTTTTGCTCGAAGCAGAGAAACTCGTAACAGTGGACAGAGCGCACAAAATCCCCTAACTTTTTTCCTGATGGCTTCCACTGAGTGTTTCTGCAGGGCCAGCTGAGCAGTGTAAGTCAGGGTCTCCTCCACTGTCAAATAACTCAGCAAGTTATCACTCTGAAAAACAGACAAAAAACAAAATAAAACAACTCGATGCTAATTTTAACTTCTGGTAACTTTCAGTGGAAAGCATCTGTAGAGGTGGTGCCCAAAGTCGGTCCTTGAGGTCCGGCATCCTGCATGTGTTAGTTCTCTCCCTGGTGGTAGTAACAACCTCATCAGCACGTCAATGTTCTTCTTAGGCCTCTAATGAGCTGTCATTTGATCCAGGTGCGTTAAACCAGGGAGCGAACTAAAATATGCAGGATGGCGGCCCTCGAGGACCCACTTTGGGCACCACTGAGTACAAAATAAATCAATGTGCATCAACTGTATGTCAAATTTGATATACATTTTCACATCAGTGAACTTGGATGAACATTTCATGGCTTTTCATGATTTGATTTTGATTTGATTTGTTTATTTCAAAACAGGTTTTTTAAAAACAACAAGCAATCAGTAGGACAGAGAACACATGTGCTTACATAACCAAGAACACAATTATTTGTTTACCACCACTTTTCTGTTTTAAAAGGAGTCGGAAGAAGTGAACACTTATTTAATCCTTATCTCAATTTAATGAAATATATTACTTACCGTCTCAATAATTATCAAAAGATTTGTAGTTAAAACCATGTCGTAATATTCATGTCCCTGTTCAGGTCCCGAAGAAGGAAATAAACATTTACAGTCAATAGATCTGTTCATAATCATTCACATATATATATATATATATATTCTTTATCTTGTATTTAAATATTCAAGTTTTCCTATGCAAATAGCCTTGATATACAGACACACACACACACACGCCCACACGCACACACACTTCAAGCAGATGAACCTGCTTCAATTACCACATGGAGCGCCACCCGTTCCCAGTCCTCCTTATTGTCTCCTCCGAATGACTTTAATATCAGGAGCTCATATCACCTCCTCATCTGCGGCTTAGCAGGGGAAGTTAATGACGAAGCTTAGAGAGCAGAAAGCTTTGCTATCAGCGAAGGGAGAGAGACGATTTTGAAATGAAGCAAAGCCCGTTTTTAAAACTGCTGTTTTTAATTCAAGCTTTGGACACACATGAGCACCTCTCATTGAGAGATTAGGTGTATGAGGAGGCTATCAAGGGTCTTAAGTTAATTTCATAAAGAGGGCAGAGCGGCCTGTTTGGAGATTTTGCCAAAGTGTGAGGGTCTTTGTGTTCGTGATCTGAAGTAGTGGGGCAGTACAGAATCCTCCTCGGTAAAGTTGAGTAAAAAGTCCCCGAATAAACTCAGCTCTTACTCAAGTGACATATGCTCATATTGAACCTTTTATTTGATTACATTTCTGAAAATACTTAAGGAAAATCACTAATGCTACAAATATTGGTTCTCCCGATGATTCTTATTTTACCTTTTAAAGTTATTCAGAGTGTCTGTCAACCATTTTATTAGTAATTCAACATTTCCTATTTCTAATAAGTCTGTGACATAGAGGTCAATATATACACACCGCTGTTCAAGATCAGAAAGACACGAAAACATGCCCTTCAGTTAAAGCAGATGTGAGCCAAATACAAAATCAGTTAATGGCAAAAAAAAGTTATGTTGTTGGTATTTTAGTGTAACCCGGACAGATTTGACATGTTGTAGTTTATTCTAGTGAACTAACAACAGAGAGAAAATGTTTACGTTTGAGGTTTCCTCTTCCCCAGGCCCGTTTTGAAAAATATGCAGGTTCCAGTTTAAATTCAGTCATCAGAAATGGCATGATCTGATTTTTTATTTTTTTTTTTTACCTGCAAGACATAGGAGAAACAGTCCTGATATTCTTCTCTCTTGAGCTTTCTGCCGTTGATGAAGACTTCACCCAGCAGGGTGCCGGAGCTCCCGATCCGGCCAGCAATGGCATCTAGCAGCGTTGTTTTCCCCGAGCCTTCGCGATGCAGAATTAAAACACAATCAAGGACAATCACCACAAACTGACTCATTTGATGCATGATTGGAGCTTATTGGCACAGCTGGAGCTGGAGGAATGAACTGCACCCTGTTCAATCCCATATTTCTGTTCCTGATGTTCAGAAAGAAAAGGGAACAAAACTGGGAGAGATTTTACATTTTTTCTATGTGTTTTTAGCGAAGAGATTCCAACTTCCAATTAAACTTGTGTCGTAGGAGTTTCATAAATCTCAAGCTAATGTAGTGATTAGTTTGACATTTTCTCATTTTAACACATCTCTGTTTAGGTTAAACTACTCTGGGTAGTTTAGCTGTGATGAAACACAGTCCAGATTCCTTGGAAAACAGGGAAAACACATGAAACCCCCACAACGAGCTGCATGGCAATAAAAGAAGAAGAAGAAGAAGAAACAAAGTACCAGTTTGGGGGTGAAACTGAAAGACAAATGTAGCTTTTTTCCTTCCTCCAAGTGGTCATGTCGTCTTTTCATATTATTATTAAAAACTGAGGTGAAACAGAGCAGCACTTCTCTTACATGATAGCAGAATATAAAAATAACATAATTGCAAGATTACGTTGGAAATTGACTTTTGTCTAATTTTTTCCAGGTCTGATGGGGAAAACCCCCCCCAGCTATGACTGAACTCTTTGCTCTTTCGACCTGCGTACGAACCTGAATTACCCAGAATGCCCATGATCTGCCCGCTGTCTACGTGGAAAGAGACATCATTGAGGATCTGACGGGTCCATCTCTTCCTGCAGGAGGGTAAGTCCCACCATTGTCCAACACGCTCACTGAAACAAACACATAGAGACATGCATGAGCCATATTCTAACTGCGGTTTTATTTATTCATCCCACAGCTGCCAATAAAGCGCTGAAATAATTCTTGCTTTAAAGACAAACACTACAATTTGTCTGTTGTTTGTAGAATTATTCATGTGATTTTAATCTGAAAGAACCTGCGCATATTCTTGTGCAGGTTTTTAGTCCAAACGCAAAACCGTTTGCATGCGGCGTTTACCTGACAGTGTAGGAAATGTTTCTGACACCGAGACAACAGGACGGCTCCGACCTCCCCTCTCCGCCTTCCCTCCTCACATCCCTCTTCGCCTCGGACACGAACTTGAACGACCCCGCAGCTTTCATCTCATTCTGTGGCTCCGCCGCCTCCAGGGAATAAAATCTGTTCATGTCTCCGATCCAACTCCGGCTCCAAGACGACAACCGGACATCGATCTGTTAATAGCCCTGACTGTGTTTCTGTGCAGCTGTGTCAGTGGTGTCCCTCGGAGCCATAAAAAACACGGTTAATACCTGTTATCTCTGAGAACTTTGATCCGGAGTTGCGCAAAGACAAAGAAAGGGGGAAGAGAAAAAAAAAAAAACGAAAAAAAAAACCTCAGACAGGTTAAGTCCATTCACAGACTCCAAGTCACTCGACAGACCTCACATCATGGGGCTGCTTTCACGAAAGCAATAAGTTGCGGGACAAAGCGGCCGAAGCACTGACACGACATGAACTTGGATGACTTGAAAAAGAAGGAGCTTTCAGAGGAGATCTTCAGCTGGACTGGAGTTTAACAGGAAAAAAAAAAACAAAAAGAAAAAAAAACCCTAAGCTTGCTTCATCATGGACACAGAAACCGGCCTCAGACACATAAACAGCTTTTCACAGGTCAGTCAGGACAGAAAAATCCAATCTCTTTCTTAAAATTCAATTTAATCCCAAATTTGATGTTGATTTACTTCCCAATCTTAATCGGTTTGCTTTCCTTCTAACTATTGATCAAGAGCATTTTAAATAAGAGCACCTTTAGGGTAATTTAGTATGAATTATTAACACTATAATCAACAATCTACTTGAATCCTCTGGGCCTTGAAGCTCTGGTTAACTGCTCAAATGTCACATATTGTTCAGAACTTTGCAGTAGTCTATTTACTGTTACACACTTGATAAAAACGGCCAAAATATTTGTAAGTTGACTTCTAGCCCACAGGAAGGTCTTTAGCAACTATTTACACAAAGATACAAACAGATGCATGAGAAAAGTACACAGAATATGTGTACTCAAGCTGAAACACATAACAAACTGAGTCTAGAAGACTGTCAGATTTTAATTAAACAACAGCAAACGGTCTTTGCGTGTATAAGTTGAGAAACATTGAGAAGATGAAATAGAAAACTATTTAGATGATTGAAATTTTGCAAACAAACAAGGAAAACTAGGGAAAGTGAAATTTAAAGAGTTGTACCTGCTTCTTTACACACTAGCGACATAGATTTAAAAACTGTCTTTTAGCAGTTACACGAGTTACTGTTCATTCAAAAATGTATATTTATATTTACATATATATCTATATGTGTAAATCTGATGGTTAATGTGAGTTGCCTGCTTTGTCACAGCACACAGACACAGAGTTGTTCTCATCTGACGAGGACAGCAGTCTCTACTTCACCTACAGCGGAGGGTGCAATGAGCTGGAAGTCACCAACTTGCACTATGAGGTCCGCTTCTCAAACCGTTTTCACCCTTTGACTGATGCATGTCGCCTTGAACATGTCTAAATCTTGTTCTTTTTGTCCAGGTGGACACATCGGCTCAGATTCCCTGGTACGAGAAATTGTCCGAGTTCAAACTGCCGTGGGAGGTAAAAGGGAACAAGCACACGGCCATCAACAACCTGAGCCTGCGAGTCCGCAGCGGACAGATGCTGGCGGTCATCGGCAGCTCAGGTGAGACAAGCGAGACGCTGGGATTTGAAATCATTTTTCTAACGGCAGCACAGACTGCAAGGCCTTTTTGTTGTTTATTCCACCTTTCTGCAAGAGCTGCAACCCTGAGGCACTATGTAGTGTGACAGTGGCTTCTAACAGATTATTAATTACAGCCACAAGCTGCTTAAATTACACTTTGTAGTTTCAATCTCTTTCTGATTCAATGATCTTGTTTGAACAAAATTTTCGTCACCTGGAGTTATCCTGTTTTGCATTTCAAAAATTGGTGAATAAACAAAAAATTAAAGAATAAAAAAAGTCCATGTAATCTTTAATGTGATTTATTGGTATTTTTCTATGGGCATACGGGTTGCTAAAAAAAAAATAAATCTAATTTGTTTAATTTCTATTTTAGAAAAACATATTTTTTATTGTACTTAACAGTGCCGCGCGTAAGTATTCATATCTCAGGTTTTGTACCCGTCAGTGTGCTTTATTGAGATTTTATGACAGACCAACACAAAGTATTTCATAATTATGAAATGGAGTAAAAATAAGACATGTTTTCTTTTTCTTTTTTTACTGGAGTTAAATATGGGGCAATCCTGGAAGAAAAACTGCAGAAATGGAAGGAATGGTGCAGAGTTTTCATTGCCCAGTTAAAGTTCAGATATAAATCCGTTTGAGAATCTTAAATCTGTTGTTCACAAACACTTTCTGTGCAATCTGACTGAGCTTTAGCTATTTTGCAAAGAACAGGAAAAATATCAAGTTTTAGACTTTAATTGGAAAAAAAAAAAAGAAGAAAGAAATAATAAAAATCTAGAATGTTGTTCAGCCTCTAGATGTGCTTGTCAAGTAGGGACAAACCCAAAATAATTTACAGGATTAATTGTAGCAAAGGTGGTTCCAAAAAGTATTGAGTCACGGTAGCTGAGTGCAAATCCATGCCACACTTTTCAGATTTTCTACTGTAAAACAGTAGAAAGGCACAGCTCATTTTTCTTTCACTGCACAGTTATGAGCTACTGTTTGTTGGCCTGTCACATAAAATCCAAATAAAAAACATTAAAGTTTGTAGTGAGATGGAAAAAAAAAAAATCAGTATGTATGAAACGCAGTGGAAGATACGTTGGCAACAACTTTTTTTCTAGCTTAACCCCAATTGAAGGTTTTGAGTAGCATATTTTCTTTCTGTGCTCTACCTTTACACACTTCTCAGGCTGTGGGAAGACCTCCCTGCTGGACATCATAACTTGTCGGGACGAGGGCGGCAGAATGACCTCCGGTCACGTTCTGATTAACGGGAAGCCCAACACGCCGCAGCTGGTGAAGAAGAGCATCGCTCACGTTCGCCAGGACGACCGGCTCCTCCCTCACCTCACCGTGCGGGAGACCCTCTGCTTCGTGGCCAAGCTGAGACTCCCCTCCCACTTCTCTCAGGGCCAGAGGGACCAGAGGGTGAGCCGGGCCGCTTTATACCTTCACGTGACGTAAATAACAAGTAGGCGGCCACGTTTAATGAGGAAACTGTGACTCCTGCTGCTGCAGGTGGATGATGTCATTGCAGAGCTGCGGCTGCGGCAGTGTGCGCACACCAGGGTGGGGAACGATTACGTGAGGGGGGTTTCTGGAGGAGAGAGAAGAAGAGTCAGTATAGCTGTTCAGCTTCTCTGGAACCCTGGTGAGAGAAATCAAACCTTAAACATCTTATTAAACGCTCAGATTTTCCGTTTAACATTTATTTAAAACACAAAAATGTCTCTTTTTTTATTATTATTATTATTAAATTTTGCAGAAGTAGACATTGGTTCAGCTGACATTTATTTTTCTGTAGGTTTACAGGCTGTGACTTTAACACCAAACACTTACTTTTACGGGGATACTTCACAGTGGAAACACTTTCCAAGGATTCAAACTGATGTCAATAGACCAGAGTATATCATTTTTTTCTAAAATAAAATTTTAGTTTCAAGAGCTGCATTCAATATTTCGGGTATAAGTTACTTCAGCAGTAAGAGTTTTCTCCAGTTAAACACAGTCTATACATATTAAATCCGTTATGATAAATTCAGCCTTTAGCAAACTGGTGAAAGTGCTGCCATGTTTTGACTTCATATGTTTTTACTCTGTTTCACTTTTCTTTTTCTTTTACTGTTTTTGCCTTCAAGCCTTATGAGATCAGCATGTTGAACGTGTTTCAGTTTGAAGGAAGGCTTGAAAAAATCACTTTACTAAAAGTAAATGAAGTAAATGTAAATTACTGAGATGTAAAACACTTCTGTTAAATTTGTAATTATTTACTGATGAAGTGTAAAGATTTATTGTTGATGTTAGACCTGCAGGTGATGACGCATGAGGTGGGGAGTGTAGACTTAAAGGTCACCCATAAAGGTCAAACCTTGTCGTATTCAAAATAAATGTATATTGGCTATCTACACTAACGGTCAATGCAGAGGGATGTGATCTTAAAAGTTTTCTTTGGAAGCTTAAAAAATAAGAAACATGCATTCATGAAAAAAAAATAAAAAATTTTTAGCGCCCCCCAAAGCCTTTAGCCCTGAGCTACTGCCTCTTTAAGGCCCTACCTGAAGCCCAGGAAAAAAGGGACACAAGTAAACAGAGTGGTGCCACTTTTTACAGACACTGATCACATTTCTTTTTTTTTTTTTTTCAGGTATTTTAATCCTGGATGAGCCCACCTCGGGTCTGGATAGCTTCACAGCCCACAACCTGGTCATAACCTTGTCCCGCCTCGCCAAGGGGAACCGCCTGATCCTGCTGTCGGTCCACCAGCCTCGGTCAGACATCTTCCAGCTCTTTGACCTCGTCGTCCTGCTTTCTTCTGGCTCAGCTGTTTACTTCGGTGCGGCCCGCGACATGGTTCCTTACTTCACCGCTCTTGGGCACCCCTGCCCACGGTACTGCAACCCCTCCGACTTCTATGGTTAGTCTGAGCATCAAAACTTCACTTATTGGCCTTTTTAGCATAACTTGTAATCAGAAATGTAGTGGAAATATTTCCAAAGAATGACTTTTGAAGAATTATATTTGATATTAAAAAGGTCTGTTTTTGTCCAGTTGATCTGATCAGTATCGACCGGCGCAGTCCTGAGCGTGAGGCTGAGTGTTTGGAGCGGTCCAAACTTTTATCTGAGCAGTTCAAGGAAAAGGTTCAAGACAGCAACGACCACATGTGGAAACCGGCTGAAACCAGTGAAGAGTACATAGAGAGGTAGGCGCGCTCTTATTTGGGAAACGTAGGGCTGTAGCTTAACAGAACAAAGTCTGGGTCATTATGCATTTATTATTTTTTATTTGTTCTTTACATCATTATTTGTACTATAGTTGCATTTTGATCAAGACAAATTTCACTGCTCAACTGTCAATTAACATCTAATATATTTTTAAAGAAGACAGTTTATACTGCTGTACTTCAACACATATTAATTTGCACAACCGTTATAAAAAGTCCTAAAATAATTACTCTTCATACTTTTCAATAAGGTACAGATTTAACTGCAAAACTGTGTATTAGTGTGGCAGCTGATGCCGCCCTGCAGGAGAAGCCGCCCTGGGCGACTGTCCACTTCGCCTATCTCAGAAACCGCTGCTGCTCCCCGGATGTGTCTTAAGGCTTTAAAGGATTGTCATGACTGTCTTTCCAACATAACCCTCCTGCCTTGATGTCCTCCGCAGCGCTCAGCAGCCGAGCAGAAACAGAGAGGAAGTGGTTAATATTTCCAGAGATCGTAATGAGCTGCCCGGTGAGCTGCAGCAGTTCACCACCCTCATCAGGTGAGGCGACGCATCCCAGTATCCCTGGGAGGGGGGAGAAGGGGAGCAGCGAGACACTGACCACCGCTCTCCCTCAGGCGCCACATGTACAACGACTTCAGAGACCTGGTGTCCCTGTTGGTCCGAGGCTTCGAGGCCCTGCTCATGTCCCTGCTGGTGGGATGTTTGTACTACGGGGCTGGGGAGGAGCGGCTGAACATTCAGGACACCGTGGCCCTCCTCTACATGATCGGGGCCCTCACGCCGTTCGCTGTGGTGCTGGACGTCATAGCTAAATGTAAGCATGTGGATCCCTCATTTAAAACGTGAGGTCACATTTTACTTTTCAAATGATGCGCTAAAAGCAACAGGAAGCTGGGTGGTCTTGGTTTAAACACTTTCATTTTAGTGTTTTAAAGCACAAAATGCAACAAGAAAAACTTTCAATTTAATAAAAAAAGCGGGAATGTTTATTGCTTTTACTTTCAGTAGCATTCCCTTCATTTTTCTTCGCAATCTACCCAGAGATCTTACTAATAGATCTTTGCCTTAAATATTGTTGAAAACAACTTTGTGATTTTAAATTATCATTTCTTTCCTGCATTGACAAATGAAAACGTAATATGATGAGCTGATTATTAAATTCCAGGGTCAATGTTAATGTGTGTTCAATTAAAAATATTTTCTGAAAGTCAAAGTAGAACAAAATCAAGTAGAACAAAAATATTGACTTTTGAACTGCTTAATGTAATCATTACCATGTTTTGACAAGAATTTTTAAAGATAAAATGAATCAATTTTTCAAAAGACTCGTCACTTATGAAAACTCATCTCAAATTATTACTTTACAACTTTTGCAATGATAGGCGTAGAAAAGCTATGAAGGCATTTTAAAACTTATTTAGTTTTGGAAAAACTTGGTGGAAATCTTCTCCCTTTGTGGCTCCTGGTGTAATTTAACCATGGTAAAAAAAAAAAAAAAACTAAAAATCTGCTTCCACTTTTGTTCACACTTGCATAGAAACGTCTAATCTCTCACACAGTGACACTGCAGAGCAACCAGACCCACCATCTCATCTCCCTAATCGGCCAGAACAGGAAAGAAAACTGAACAATAGTAAACAACAACAAAAACATAAACAACGCACACAACTTATAATAAAAAAAACAAAAAAAAACATTAGCTTTATGTCTTCAGCAGAAGACATAATTAACTTACCAATTATAAATCTTAAACGGTTAATAGACAAGCTGTAATCTTCTCTCCATATAGTGGTTTTTATTTGAACACAGCATTCATATCTAAATCTAGTTTAAAACAAAGAAAAAAAAAACTTGAACTCTGACCTGTAGCCTGACTGAGTGACGTTCCCTGCAGGTCACACGGAGCGGGCCATGCTGTACCACGAGCTGGAGGACGGCATGTACTCCGTTACCTCCTACTTCTTTGCCAAGGTAAACCTCACGCAGTGGTGAAGAGACGCCCTCTCTCTCCTGTAGGGGTCACTGTTGCTCCATGAGCGCTTCGTGCCGTTCCAGTGCTGGAATGTGAAATGAGAGCTACTGTTTGTGAGCCAGGACCAACACCTGCATCCATGTACATATGTATATATATTATCCCCTTGCTGAACAGACCGTCTGGTTCCTCCAGGTGCTGGGGGAGCTGCCAGAGCACTGTGTGTTCACCCTGGTCTACGGTTTGCCCATCTACTGGTTAGCGGGTCTTAACCAGGCTCCGGACCGCTTCCTGCTCTTCTTTCTGCTGGTGTGGCTGATGGTCTACGGCAGCCGAACCATGGCTCTGTTTGTGGCCGCCGCATTGCCCACCCTGCAGACGTCCGCCTTCATAGGCAACTCCTTGTTCACAGTCTTCTACCTGACTGGAGGCTTCGTCATCAGCCTGGAGAACATGTGGCTGGGTGAGGAGGAGGCCACAGAATCGTCGTCGTCTTGGGATGTTTTCGCTAAAACATGTGTGATGATGTTTGTTTCTTCTCTCCAGTGGCATCGTGGCTCTCGTACGCCTCGTTCATGCGTTGGGGCTTCGATGGCATGCTGCAGGTGCAGTTCAGGGGCAATAAGTACCCGATCACCATAGGAAACTTCACCTTCAACATCGAAGGCATACATGTGAGTAGGAACGCCGCCACATTCAAACTGTGCGCTTAAGGTGACGACGCAAAGAAGGATTCTTCTGACAATCAAGAAAATCATGGACAATCCCCACGTCCTTTTCATGAGACTGTTTTGGGAAAACAATGTCTTCAGTCAGAGGCTTCTTCTAATTCCCTGTAATACAGACGGCTACTGGAGATATTTCCTGCCAACAACCATCGCTGTCTACAATAACTCTGACAAATATGAATTAATATGAGTTACAACAACATTTTATTTCCCTTTGGGATCAATAAAGTATTTTTGAATTTGAATTTACAGCTTTGGAGCAAAACTGCTGACTCAGAGTGATAGGGCTAGCCGATACGCACTTAAAGTTTTAATCACGATATTTTCTGAAAATATTGTGATTGCGACAAAAGCGACAACAAGAACTATTTATTACTTTTCTTTTAGGTAACCGTATGGCAGCGATGGCATGCAGTGATGTTTGTGGGGAGCATTCGACGCCCCACAAACAAATACTGCTCTTAAGAAACACTCCCACTGTAAGACGCTTCTTTAGGACGCCAGTCGCATAAGGAAGTGATCCGAGTCACTAAACTGCTCACAGTAACTGCATTTAATCATATTTACAAATTAATTCATATTTTATTTATACTTTTATTGAGCAGAGGAGAAAACTCATGAAATCAAAAATTCAGGTTTGTCATGATAACGATAAATCGAAATTCTCATGATGAATGATAAACGATTCGACAAGCGCCCACCGCTACATTTACAATTAAAGCCTCTTAATAGACAGACGATGATGAGCTTTGAAAGGTTGGAATAAGTGGATAAAGTCGTGTGTTTGTCCTGCAGGTGGTGGAGGCCATGAAACTGAACCAGTACCCCCTGTACTCCTGCTACCTGGTGCTGGTGGCCGTGTGCTTCGGCTTCATGGTGCTCTATTACGTCTGCCTGAAATTCATCAAGCAGAAGTCCAGCCAGGACTGGTGAAAACCGAGACGTCACATGTCCGCACACTTTTCTTTTCTTTTTTGTTTATTTCATTTACTCCACATAGGATTTTATTTTTTTTTTTTTTTGAGTAGTAGACAGACGTTCGACTGGTTCGACACAGAACATCCAGGGTTGTGCTGTTATTTTTCATGTCTGGGTGCTAAAGTTGAGAGGAAAAAGTTTTGCTTTGAAATTTTCAGAACGGTGTTTGAAATCTTGAATGTAATCCTGTACGGTTATTCGGGTAACTTCTGTTTTTGCTTCTTGCTGTGAGATAAATGAGTTGTTTCTGTACCACTGTGTGCTGCTGGATGGCAGCAGAGTACCGCAACGACACCCAGATTTATCTTTGCTTTTCCTCCCGTTTTGAAGCGCTGCCATAGCAGATATCCCATCTGCAGCTTTTGCCTGTTCCATTTTCCATTTATTAGTTTTTTTGTTTTGCTTATGGGAGATTTTTAAGCTTACTGTAACAGTGTGTGTCAGTATGTAGAGCAGTAAAAACTAGTCTAGTGCAGATTTCCTCAGTCACCCTAAAAACTTGTACGTTTTGTGTAGTTGTTATGTAAGGAGGCTTTTGCACTGGTGCAAAGGCTAGAAAGTTCAATGTTAAACCAACAACTGCAGGTTGAGTCCAAATTAAGAATTAAATCAAATTGCTCAACTGAAGTGTGTTTATATTTGTGCGGGGAAACATCTGCAGCATCTATCCTCTTAAAAGATGTCCTGGCTGACATTCGATAACGTCTTTTTTTTTAGTTTATTTGCTCTTAATGACATCAAGCAGCCCCAGATCTTCTCTGGAAACAGCAGGTTGTGTTATCTAACGCTTGCCCTTTGATAGCGCCAACAACTTAAATGAAACTAAAATATGTGAGGGCCGAGCAAAGAATGCTGAGCAGAGAGAAGAGGAGTCAGAGAGTGAGAGGCGGCTGGAGTCAGTCCGGCAAAGAGAGGTGAAGAAAGATCATCGAAAGCAGGACGTGTTTTCCAAAATTGTAGAAGCTCTGAGAATAAAAAAAAAATATATACAAGGTAATTTGTTTATGAATTTATCAGGAATTTCCTGATGTAGACAATCCTTGCAGCAGACAGCGTCCCAAAACGGCACCAGTAAGTTTGAGCTAAAACGGACCGGCCAGAGGGATACTTCAAAAATATTCAGTTAAATAATGAATTTAGAATTAATTTGTGTTTCTGGTGTCAGACAAAAGATGAGGTGTTACTGGGTGACGTGTCAAAATCAGCTGCTTATGACACCTAGTGACCGATGGAAGCATGCTGTCCAAACATGTCAGCTGTTTATAGACCAAAAAAAATGTGTCTAACAATAAAAGAATGTAAAAGACTCTTTTACATAAGCTCTTGAGTACGAAAAAAAGCGCCAACATCCATCATTAATTAATTTTCGGTCTAATCTGACCAAACTATATTCTCAAAGTCTTGTTTAACGGTTGTTTAGGAAACTTGAAAGTAGCGTCAACCTGGCATTTCCCTCAGCAGTGGAGTCTTGTGTGGCGAGTGAGAACACAGTCGGCATGAGTCCAGATCTTCATGAAGATTTCCACAAGTTCTTTTCTCTTGGATAAATAATTCTCTTCACTCTCACAACACGTTTCATACTTTTCTCCAGTTATTCCATTAAATTTTTTTTTAATATAATTTATGGAGAGAAATAGTTTCATTTCTTTGTACGAGTGGAACGGATGGGGGGATCACAGACGTCTGCTGAGGATTTCACGTTACTTGCAACTATAGAAATACATTTACTCAGAAGATGCTCAAAGTTCATTTTACCAAGTGTATATTTTTAGATACAAATCTTTACATTTATATCGGATCATATTTTAAAAAGGTTTTGCAAGTTTTGTGACCACAACTGCAGTTTGTAAGTTAAAAAAAGTGTAAAAAATCTCCAGTGTTTTCCACTGAGCTGGAGCAAAAACAACAAACAAGATGAAATAAAAATATAAACAGACTCCAGATCAGTCTCAATCCCCCCTTCGTCATTTATTAGCATAAATACTTCTGTACATTCAACATTTTAATGAACCTTATTGTCATTACAGCGGACAGAGGCTAAAAGAGTTACAACACATTTTTCCACAGTTTTTTTTCAACAACTTATAAAAAATAGGAAAACAAGAAAAAAAAAAAAAGACAACTAAACGGTGGGATTGGTACGGCGGTTCGGGGAGACGGTCATCACTCTATTCCTTGGCGGTGGCTTTCTTTCTCAAGTTCTCTGCGTAAAACTTAAAGGTCTCCTGGAAAAGGTAAAAAGAGAAATAAAGTCAGACAAGTAAATAATAAAAAAAAAAATAAAAAACAAAAACATGCGTTTCTGTTTCGATTTTTTTGCGTCTTTGATAAAGTCGGCGGCGTGGCCCTCCTGGGTCGGTCTGAACAGCCTCCAGCCTCCAACCAGGTTGTCTCGTTTCATCTTTAAATCCCCATTAATACACAAATCAGGGATTTGTAGCTCGCTCCCCAAACGCACACTTCCGTTCTTTTGCCTCTTGTTCCTGGATAATTAATCAGTGTTTTGATCCAAACAGAGTGTTGTGTTTTTCTGCAGCAGTCGGGGGAACGAAGGTGAGAGTTTGTCTGCAGATTATGGCTGCTCCTAACAACGGCGCGTTCGCCCGCTAATGCGGTAATTAATGCCGACGCTGCGCTGGACGTAAACAGAGAGTGATCTTGGCAGAGTTTCAGAAACTTATTTTCTAGCAATCATTGTTTGCTTGTGGTCGGGTTTTTCCACAACAGGAGATAAGTCACTCAAACCTTGATATGGAGAAGTTACAGAGGAGGGTTTATTTTTTTTTCACCTATTTGTAGAAACTTCTAAAGAGTATAAATATTCACCTTTCCCTCTCCTTGCCACTCTGCCCGTCTCCTCTGCTGAAACGGCCAGGCCTCTCTTAGCTACGCTGACACTCTCTGAATTATGCAGCAGCTCCTCCACCTTCATCTCTTTCTCCTTCTATCTTGGTCCTGCAGGTGAGTGATGGGGAGGTAAGAGTCGGCGGCTCTTAGGCCCGCACATCAAATGCTGCTGAAACGTCTATTTCTGTGGCGCGGCGACCGCCGGCTGCAGGTCTGCTTCTTCACATTACAGCTGCAAGGTGTGCGTTAGGACGGCGAGCGGACAACAGCGGGCCCCCCTCGAAGCTATTCGAGGCGCGTTTCCGAAAACGTTCACACGAATCAGCGGTTTAACAGAAGTGAAAGTGAGCCGCAAAGCTTTTCTATCCCTCTATTTTATCCCCTAAACTCCACATCTGCAGATTATCCCCCCCACAAATGAAATCAGAGGCAATTCATGCAAACAGTTTGATCTTTTTTCTTTTGTTTGAGTCAAACATGTCCCATGTTTTGGTCTGGTCTTGGATCAGCTCCTTGTTCACTCACAGGGGGCTCGGGGAAGGGCGCGGTCTCTCCCGCCTCGCGGTAAAGCACAGCTAGCCGTTTGAGAAACAGCTCGTCAGCGACGACACCCTCTCTCTGCATCTGTTCGTACAGAGCCTTGGCCGACGGCAGGTCCTTATCCAGAGCTGCCAGATGAAAGACAGAGAGAGAGAGAGAGAAAGAGAGAGAGAGAGAGAGAGAGAGAGAAAGAGAGAGAGAGAGAGAGAGAGAGGTGGGGGGAGAAACAGACAGATGAGTAGGAAGTTGGCTAAGAGAAGTAAAACATGACATAATCTGCTTTGAAGTGAATGTTTGGAGGAGGAAATAGATGGAAGCAAATGGAGACGATTTAGTTTTTGTTTCACCCAGACAGGACAATCCTTAACATTACATTAATTTATACATTTGAATGGCCTAGTCAAAGCTCAGGCCTCAATTAAGAATAAGTGGCAAGACATGAGTTTTGCAAGAAAGCAAAACTTTTAGTTTAAACATAAACTGATTCTGCAGAAGACGAGCAACGAACGGTGGCTGTATGAAATATCGACTCAAGGAGATGAACGGAAATTAATGGCGCTGCTTTTAAATTTTTTTTTTGTTAGTCAAAAGTAAAATTAAACCCGTATTTCCTTTATTTGTAATGTGGCAAAATGTGAAAAGGCTCAAGCGACAGAACTACCTCTGGACGCCTCACGTGAATTTGCTGCACATTACCGATTCCTCCAAGATGTGGAAGATGCTATCGGGAACTTTCCTCCAAAATGAGGAATATTATGTCATAACACATTTGACCAAATGCATCTAAAAATATACATATATATATATATATATACATAAATTTGTAGAGGATTGGAAATAACAGAGGAAAACAAAATATGTGCGGGAAGAGGTTAGCACGTGTTTTACTTAGCATGCTAAGCTAGCCAGAGGGCTAACTGATTAGCTGCGTTTTAACCTCTGACCTTGTGCCTGACCCAGTTCACCTGGTCTTACCGTGACACTTCATCAGGTACGAGTACACAGTCTCCTTCTCTGCAAAGTCCGGCACCAGGCTCAGCAGGTTCTTGATCTTTCTGACCTGCGAACGTAAAATTGCGTTTACAAGTGAGCCAAGACTCGTTCACGCCACTTTTTCTGCTTCCAACAGTTAAAAAAAAATAAATAAATAAAAAAATTATATCAACAAAAATTTGCTTTTCCAAGTTCCATTACTGCATTTTCATTCTATATCTTGAATTTTACTTTTATAAAGACTTGCACCCTGGAAGAACTGGATGTAAAAATCTTACTTTAAACAGCAATTATAAGATTTATGCCTCAGATTTGGCTCAGAATGACAGATGTGAGTCTGGGATGTTTTAAGGTCTCTTTGGACCATTTGATCAGTTTAGTATCTCTTAAGTGTCCTTGGAAAAAAGAAAAGGATTTTAGGAGAAATGTTTTGCTTTTTAAGGCTGAAAATAGTTTGAAAAGTATGAACACTCAAAATCAAATGTGTCATGGGATAATATAGAAACTGCGATTTGGGAATGATGGGGATTTATTGAACAAAATGCAGATTTCCTTCACAATTATTACTTTTCTAGACTCATGTTTTTGTGCAGTTTTTTTTTTTTTTTTACAACATCGTTGACACCTGAACAGCGTCACATAGTATCCATATTTTCACTCATATGGTTAATATGTGAGTGATACTCTTATTGCATTATTAGCCACATGTTCTACCAATAAACAACAAAACGCTAAAATCAGCTTCTGATTCTTGGTCATCTCAACTCTGCAGCGTGTATGAACTTCTAAAAAATAAAGAATATTCTCTGAAGCCTAGTTTTTATTTAGTTTTAGCTTTGATATCCATGTTGTTTTATAAAGAAAATCCCAAAATGAGCAGTTTTAGTGCTTTGTTTGGTAGAAGTAAAACAAAAACACGTGAACGCTAACATCCATGAGGAACGCCTCCATCAGACTGTACCTGTCCTGGACTCTGGGCCGCCTGGCTCGCGAAGGACAGCAGCATCGTCTTCTGTTCGGCCAGAACGTTGAAGCGCTGCGACGAGACGAGACAGGACATGAGACGCGAGTTTGATCCGTTTCCACTCACCGAGGTCAAGACGACTCTCCGGCCTGTGATCCTCACTTTGACTCAGCGCGTAAACGCTGATGCACTCCTGCATATTCATACGAGCACTGATGGTAATGCTCAGGTTAAAGGATAATGACGGCTCTGACAAGTCCTCGATTCTTTGTGAATGTACGCGTTCTCGTCAGAAAGCGTCATTATCACCACTTAGTCTGATTTACAGCCATTTCTAACTACCTGGCGTAAATGGAAATGCGGGCTCAGATGGGCCGTTCAGCCCAGGATTGTCTCAGCTTCAAAACTTGAAAATAAAAAGCTAGTGAGGAGAGAAAGTGATTTAGCGTACGTCGTCGTAGCAATCTTGACCTCTTTAAGCTTCAGTAGGAATTTCTTTAGGGGGGGGGAAACTACTTCAATGTATTTAGGCAACTATTATAAAAGAAATGATCAAATGCTGAAAGAGAGGCAAATAAAAACAAAGAAAGTGTAAAACATACAAGTAAGGTTGTTCTGAGACATTTCAGATCAGGCATGAAACTTTAACATATTCATTTTACTTCATTAATTGCATTAAAAATAATCTCTATGCAAGTAATCAGAGTTTTTTTTTTTTTTTACATACAGAAGTCCCAAGTTGGAAGCCTTGTAGTGTGTTTCTCCCATACGGCAACAAAGTCTGTTACCAAACACGTGTAATACTTAAAGGTGATCTATTATGTTTCCTTGAACAGGTTAGGTCAATGGACTACGCAAAACATGTTCATTACATTTTTCGCGCTAAATCATTCTTAGTTAATGAGATTTCATTCTGCTCAGTTCGGCCATTTTTAAGCTCCTTTCTAAATGAGATGTTTTAGAGTCTCCTGTCACTTTAAATCCAGATAAGCTGCTGCTGGCCATGTCCCTCACCCCCCCCCCCCCCCCCCCCCCCCCCCCCCCCCCCCCCCCCACACCACACCCCCCCCCCCCCACCCGCCGCCCCCCC
>CAEGAE010002509.1:0-22314 GCA_903067095.1 Girardinus metallicus
TTTTTTTTGAAGTAAACCTTATCAAGAGGATTCAGTCTGTGTTTTTTGTCGTTTTTCGTCATCGGGTGGACCGAGGGGAGAAGGACGGGGAGCGTCAAGCTTATGGCTTCATAAAGTAGGAACCTACAAACCTGCCTAACTGAACTCTAAGACCTTAAAAAGCGAAACAAAGAAATGAAAAAGAAGCACTTGATAAAGTGCTTTGCTTTTTTTTTTTTTGCCTACCTTGTGAATGTCTGAGTAGTTCGTAGTAAACAGTGAGACTTATGTTCAACCTCATTCTTTCATGTCAGTCACAACTCCAGTTAGTGCAATTCAAAGGCTACACACTTCCTACTTTTCAAAAAGGAAATCAAACAGACCTAAACAGGTACTGCCTGCCTAGAGGAGTCAGCTTTAAGTGCGGAGATCTCTCTGTGTCCGTCCGCTTGGTGTGACCAAACGTCACAGAGCGCAACCATGGACCAGCTCTATGCATTATCTCCTAAGGCAGCCAATGAACTGCAAAGTCATCAGTCTGCAGCTGGGTGTGACGGTGGGCCAAGGAACATGACAAGCATGACTCCTGACAGCTCACACAGCAGATGTTACTGTCTGCTGAGGCCACCGTCTGGAAAAGTGTGGCCCCTTATCTCAATAGAAAACTTGTAAAAACACGACTACCTGGTGGCCGCAGTAGGATTTAATGATTATTTTTACTCTATGAGACTCATGTTTGTTGGAACACGAGTCCAACAACTGTTCCAAATAAAGAGAAATATTTTTTGCTAGGCATGGCAAAAAGTTTTCACAAAATCTAATTTTGTCACATGACAATCCAAACTATTCCTATTCCTTCCATCACTTTTAGGGATTTCAAAAAGGAGAGTTTTAACAATTCTTCTTCAACCTTTATTTGAGAAAATGGGGAAAGTGCTTATCTGCAGCTTCCTTTTAAAATCCTGTAGTTACAACACAACGTCACGGTGTTTCAGCAACAGTTCAACCTATCACAGTCTACCATCTACATCATAACGTCACAGTGACTGTCTATTTCTTTAGAAATTCAACCAATAATGAATTGGCGAGCCAATATGCAGACACTTTTTTAGGTTATTCTCTCGCTGATTTGGAGCCAACGGTCACATCGAAAAAGGGAAATAAAAGACAGACAAACCAAATCGCAGGAAAATAGGTGACGACATCCCAGCAAAGACTGAATGTGGGGTCACTGTTAAAGAACAATTTAGCCCAGAAATACTTGATTTACGTCTGAAGCAGCCAATGGAGGTCAGACTGACACAAAGCTCAGAAACACGAACTGCTCTTCCATCACAGGGCTGAGACGATTAATCGTGTTAATCATGATGAACTGATCATCAACAAATTTTGTAGAGAAGTAACTGAGCCAAAATTGTACAATAAATATTTAAACTTTGCATTCAAGATAAAAAAAATAAAAACTATCTGTAAATATGTTCTACCCAAAACTCCACAATAATTTTAGCTTCATTTGGTTCAAATTCTGTAAAAGAAAAAAAAAAAAAGATAAAAATCTACTAGGCACATTTTGCTATCCAATTAGCAATCAGATAAACAAAAAAATAATCAAAACATCAATCCTACACTGAGTGGAGCACAAAGGGCTGAGCTTCATACATGAGGATGTTAGAAGTTGTTGTTTTTAGCTGCAGATGCTTCTTATGCTATAAATAATCATGTGTGCACTAAAAAAATTGCATCATTTGTTTATATTAATGTACTTTCTAATATTGTATAAAAAAGGCTTAAATGAAGAATCTGCAAAACGTGCCAATTTTTTTTATTCGATTAATCAGCAGAATAAATCAACGGATTAATCGATAAGATAATCGTTAGTTGCATCTCTAGCTAAGTGCAATCGTAGAGTAGCAAAAGAAAAGAAAACAAGGCCTGGGGCAGGGAGGGACATTTAAGGAAATGTCTCTCTGCCAAACATATTTAACTTATAAGTTTCTTCATACTCTAAAATAAAGTAGTATATCCTGCTTACTAAACAGTAGGAGCTACTCTAATTCTAGCGTCAAACACTTTGGTTTTGAAAGCACAACAATGCTGGAAAGATGGCAATCATTAAGTCTGACAGTATGAAATTTACAAAAATAACAAACACCTTCCAGTCTGTAATCTGCTGGCGTCTACAACATACCTGAAAGTATGAGTAGGGTCTGTAGTTTGTTGGTGCATATGTAAAATTAATTTAAAACTATATTTGCAGTACTAATGTATTTCCAGAACCTTCCAGGTTCAAAGCAAAAACCTTCAACATCATAAGTGAATAGTCATCTTGTGCATAACCCTCTCCTTGTGCACACCAAGTGCTGCTGTCCTGTCACTTTAATTTTAAGAACCATTTCTATTTTTATTTACAGATTTTCAAAGGTTTTTTTTTTTTGTATTATTATTACTTTATCTTTATTGATTCGCAAAGAAGCAAATTTTACATAACATTTGGGCCTCCACCTCGCAAAGCCAACTTCAACATTTAAAAGAGGAGGATAAGTAGATCATTACCTTATGATAAACTAAGCAAAGATACAACTAAACTAACTAATGGAGAAATCTTTCTCCACTTCCTCGAGAAAGATTTTGACTGTTGGAGTAAAACATAAAATGTAAAAGAAGAAAAACTGAAATAGTTAGAAATGTAAAAAACAAACCAAATACGCCAACCAAAAGAATGATATTAAGTAATTAGAAGGTATATCTATTAAAGGAGTGTGATTATCAGTCTGATCTCATCAAGTTTGGTCTCTGAAAATAAAATCTGGTTGTTTAGGTTTCAGATAGTATACCCAAATCTGCCACCACAGACAAAATAGTTTGGTCTTGTGATTGAGAGTTACTTTTTCCATTTTATACATGTTGAATGTTATATCCATCCAGTCGTCTGAGGTTGGCTTGTCCTGTGATTACCATTTTCTTGTAATGTTCTTTTTATTTGCTCTTAATAAAATAGTCATCAAATATTTGTTCCTTTTTGAAACCTTTTGAGGTATTATACCAAAATACATAAGCTTGATCTCTAAGGGAATGTTCAGCTTTTTAACAATTTTAAGATCCGCTTTGGTTTTCATTTACAGATTTCTTCTTAAATTGTATTTCTATAATAAAGCGATCATTTACTTGTTGTGTGTAAAGATGGGTTTCGTTTCTTTGTTTTGCAGTGCCAGAGTCAGTGCTTGCTGCGACAAAGAGAACAAGAAAATGACTGCATAATATCAGGATGTTGAGACATTTTTTGTTGTGATAACAATGTGGCTTGTGTATTAAACAGCAGTACTCTCAACTTTCCAGAATTTCTGTGTGCGCATCATTTACAGCTGAAACCAAACACAAAAATCATCTTTCAGTATTTGGGCTATAAAGTCTCATGATTAGATCATGCCAAAATAAAAATATGTGATTTTTTTTTTTTTATAATTTGGTTAGCAGTACATAAAGATTCCTGTTTGATTTCTAAACTTATTTTTTATTATGTCCTAATAATGCTTTTTAAAAAAGATTTTAAAAGAATAAAATGTGGATAGACAGTTTATAAAGATATATATAGTTAGTTGAAAAGTGTTGGATGTTTAGAAATGTCTGAATCAGACCGAGCCCATATTTTAGAACAGAACATGCTCAAACCCTTGTGATTTTGTTTTGATACAATAAAACCACAGGAGGAGACGGCTGACACACATTTCTACCACCAGTGCTTTTGCTCAAGTCAACCTGCCAATGTGAGCTTGAGCCAGGAACAGTTCATTCAGTGTCGTTTACACTTAAAAAATAGGATAAAACCAAAATGTGTTGCAGACGTATTTAACCTTTAGCTAACGGCTATAACTCCACTTCATGAATCCTGTTGCTCTGCTATGCCGGTTTGATTTTTGAATCTCACATCCGTTCCGATTTGTGAACAGAGAAGAGAGGCTAGTCTATTCAGTCTATTCAGTCTTTTGACGGACTTATTTTGTGGGAAAAGGCATATGATGGGTGCATTTGAGGTTAGCCTATGTAGCAAAAATAGCTGCAAAAAGACATTGAGTAATCACCAAACAAAGCATCAAAGCGTGTTCCTTATGGAGGGACATAACTGCAAAGCAGTCTTGATCCTAATCTGACTTAAGTCCACATTTAAGATGGCCAACAATAAGCCACAGATGGATTCATGGTTGGATGACGTCCGTTTAATTACCCTGTGAAGACGCACTATCAGGATGTACAATGGAGGACTGCAGACAGCATGCGCTCCTTTCACTTCATTGTGTCTTACTACCCATAAAATCAGCCTGACAAGGGGGTTTTTTTTGTTTGTTTTTTTATGTCAGACTAAAACCACAACCAATCAGCCTGTGTAGGAATCAAAGGTAAACGTCCTCGACATGCAAACATTTGATTAGTAGCTGATTGTTCCTGCGATCCTATCTAACCTGTCCCTCCCACCTCACACAAACACCTGCTGTCTTTAAACAGAGACCATATAGGTCAATGATTAACTCTGGCCATTCTGATGATGCCAGCAGCTCGGTCGCTAACCACCACCACCGCAGCCGTGAGGCACAGATTGAAGCGTTGTGGCGATCGAGTGTTTGCTCTAAAAACCTTCAGTAACAGTCCGGTGCAGATAAATAACTGTTCCTGTTTACCCCTGAAACTCAGATAAACCTGCTGCTGTTCTCGTAGCGGCGAAGGCTACGAAGACATTCAATTACTCCAGGTGTGACAAATGATGCGAGTTCTGCAAAACCAGCACCGGTTCCGCTACAGCTGGAACACCAACAGTTGCATTAATCGGGGATGAAACAACACACAATGTTTTTACAGTGTTTGCATTTTTTCTCCTTGATCTCACATGGTGTTGTCAAGGATGGAAACGGGCACATGCAGATATTATGGAGAAATAATCATTTTTAAAATACAGACATAGTTTTTTGAATCTTTGTTTGGCACCAACACAATAACAGGTGAAATCATATGACATGTATATATTCTAATTTTAACTTATTGGGCAAAACAAAATGTATTTCCTCCTGTTGTTTTCAAACCATTGTGCTAGCATGGTTGGCTGAACTATGACTGAGTGTGTTTGAGTTTTAGCAGGTCACAAAGAGAGAGAGACTGAAACGATTACATTTTTTTCTTTTTGGTGCTCACCACAGTACTGATGACCAGTGTTGTAGTCAAGACCACCTAACCCGAGACCAAGACAAGACCAAGACCAGAGTGTATCGAGACCGAGTCAAGACCAAGACTTTTAGGGTCCGAGACCGAGTCAAGACCAACACCCGGCGCAACATGACACAATAAAATGTGAAATATGATCAAAATTGTTAATCAAATTGATCTGAAAGATTCACATTCCCATCAAAACACCTAGATATTAAATACTTAGAGCTGAAATAAATTTAACCAATATTAAAAGCAGAACAAACTCTTTGTTCTGCTTTTGCATTATGCAATCATTATCATTCATGTCAGAAATCACCACTGTCTGCACCATTAAACGTAGCAATTGAGGCAATGCACTAACTGTAAACAGCGCTCAATGATGAACACTGACCAAATAGCAACAAGGAAGAAGGAACCAAGCACAAGGTGCTCACCGTGACTGTTCTTTTTTTCCATCGGAAATGCTTATGCGTCTCTGTACAGCTAGCTTTGCTAAAATCACGTCAACGTAGATTACCTTTCTTTGAGCGTCTTTTCTAAGTGACGAAAAAAGTTAAGATGTAGTCCCACCATCTGTGAAAGCGAAGCGCTGCTAAATTGGCTGTCGCCATCGGATTTATTATGATTTATGCAGCGAAATTCTATTACTGATGATTAGACAGACATCTTGATCCGCTCAGAGGAAACCACTGCCAATGTCTCAGAGCGCCGCGTGCGAGTGAAAGGTGGGGAGAGGGAATAACAGAAACACGTAATTAGTAAGTCACGTTATTGCTTGGATTTTGATCGGCGCATTTTGCATCCAGTGAAAACAAACATGTTAACAAATAAACTCAACAGTTTGTTGAAAGTTTAGTGATATTTCCACAGTTGCGGTCTTGACTGGTCTTGAAATAAAATCCAGAGTCCTCAGCGCCCGAGACCGAGACGAGTCTGAGACATTCCGGTCCATTCTGAGACGAGACCATGAAACAATGGTCTCGAGACCAAGACCAGTCTCGAGTACTACAACACTGCTGATGACTGCCCTTATCAAAATGTTCAATGGGACATCTATCTTTCATCGCATTGATTACTGCAACAGTGTCTTCACAGGTCCTCGCCCTGGCTTCCTGTAGCTCAGACATTTCGAATACTTCTGATTCACTGAACGGCTTAGAAACACAATACATTAAAGACCTGTTGTTGTTGTACCAAACCCAGAACCAAACATGGTGAAGCAGCATTCCGTTTTTATGCTCCTCTAATCTGGAACAAACTTCCAGAAAACTGTAAAACTGCTGAAACACAGTTTGTTTAAATCAAGACTAAAAAGTCCCTGTTTTAGAGCTGCCATTGATTAATAACAACTGAGAAACAGATTAAATCTAATCCAGATTATAACTTACTTCTCTTTACTTTGCCACTGTTATATTTATTTATGTCTTTACAATGAAGAACAATTAAACTGCCACTGTTGCTGAAATCTGTTATATATATATATATATAAAGCCATATGTAGCATATATATATATATGCCCTTGACTTAGCATATGAGGTCTGTGGTATTTCTGCAGGGTTTTGAATTGGTGTGACTTGCAACAAACACACGTTGAGACCTGCAGCTGCAATAATCAGAGAGTTAGACGCACTGAAAGAAAAATGTTCTCGTTCACATGTGAAGGCTGCAATCAGCAAAGGTCAAGGAGCGGCCTGGGGTCAGCCTGGCCCTGAAACTCTCAGCTCTTATCAGATTCTCTTACAAAAAAAGGGATTCAGAGAGGGTCTGTGTAAAAGAAAACAGCAACAACAGAAAGTAACAACAGAAAGATACATGCAAGTATCGGCTGATTGCTGACCTCCCAAAATTAAACATGCAGTGTCATGTAAATTTTATGTTTTTGAGCTTTACATAATGTTATAATGTTATTCCTTCATCAAAAACATACCTGGAGTGTCGCCTTGATTCTTTCACGCATGTCTGTGAAATATTTTAATCTCCCACGGCAACCATTCAGCTGTGCAAAACGCCTGGGTGGATCTAGTCCCGCCTTCAAGCTGCAGTTTCCAAAACTTCTGCCTCACAGAGCAGCCCTCCCCCCCCAGAACTCCCTCACTCAGCTCCTTCAGACTAGCCAGCAGCTATTAGCAAACACCTGGCAGAACTGCGCATCTGCTGAGCTCATCCAACGAGCTACTGATGAGTGAAATGCTGGTTTAAAGAGAAAAATAAAAAATAAAAATAACGTTGCTAGTGCTAATAGAGGAGCCCTGTTGTGATGACTTCCTGAAGGCGGAGTTTCAGAAAGAGCAGCAGTTTTTAAAGAGACAGAGGCCCAATTTCAAGGCGTTACGTTGCAAAGTCAATATGGATACACACAGGATTTTTATAACTGAAGGCGATGATTGTGCTATAAAGTATAAAGTGGGACTATGTGCCTGGAAAACATAACACTGTCGCTTTAAAGAAATGAGAGCCGATTTGTCGGCGTGTGCCCCAACATTAAACTTTAATGTCATCACTTGGTCAACTTTGGGAAACTTTATTTGGAATGCACAGATCTAAAAGCCGCCAGATACGGTTGTGTTTTTCTTCCATCAGGACATTTCCACGTGAGGCGGCTTTGGCAGTGGAATCGATGCGATGACAATAATCCTAATGATGTCCAAGTTGTGCTTTTCTACTCTGGCAAAGCAATCCTGAGCATTTTGTTATTACCAACCGTCGAGCGTGCACACACACGTATCTGCAACAACGCCTGAGCATGTACTGCTCTCATTCCCAAATCAGGTCACTGTTATTGGATAAAAAAAAAAAAGAAAAAAAATAAGAGTATAAAAAAAAAAAAAAGAAAAAAAAAAAAGCCACAGACCACAAAAGAATGCACAGCAGCGTTCCAGGATGGGTTCTGGGTTAATCCTTTGCTAAACACCAAAGCACTTCTGTTCACTGCATCCTCTAAATCTTAGATATATTGAATTAGGGCCAATGGATCTGAATTTCTTAAGTGCGATTTGACCACCTGATGTTGACAAAGCTGTCATGCAAAATGTAAAACCTTGCATCTGTTTGTTTCTCAGCCGGTGGGGTTGAGAAACTGCGTTACTGCTCGGTGTTGTCAGAGCAAGAGATGAAGTGATTTCCTGAAACTGTTTCTAAGTCTGTGGTTCCT
Organism: Girardinus metallicus; assembly: GCA_903067095.1. Lineage (NCBI taxonomy): Eukaryota > Metazoa > Chordata > Actinopteri > Cyprinodontiformes > Poeciliidae > Girardinus > Girardinus metallicus. The sequence continues at coordinate 8,328 of CAEGAE010002509.1, forward strand.
TCACACTGATATGAGGCAAGACATCTTCACAGCAAAGCCCGAGCAACTAAATGATCACCCCAAACAACAGAGCCACGGCGTCTTACATCCAAACACTCTTTGTCTCAAACAGGAGTGTGTGTGAGTGCGGTTTATATTAAATATTTATATATTCTAGTCTGCAAGAAGCATTAGACATGTCTAACTTCTTATAGTATTTATGCTTAATCGTTTTAACTGAAAAGCAGCGACCATGTCATACAAAATACAAAACTGTAGTAATTGTAGTTCAGTGAAGTCTCAGGGAAGGAATGGAGGGCAACAGAAATAAAAACGAAGCGATATATAATGTATATTAGTGATTTGAGGAGAGAGGAAAACATACAAACAGCCTACTAGAAACTATGTAACAAGGCGCGGCTATTTTGGTATACATATTAAAAAAAAAAAGAAAAAGAAAAGAAAAACGAGGAATACTCTCACGGGGAAATGCTTTCATCTTTTATGAGTCAGCCGCCCCCTAGGCGAGGCATTTCAGGAAAGGAATGAAAGTGCTCACCTGGCCAGCCTCACCTCGACGACCCTCACAGGTAACTTTCTACTCAAGAGGAAGTATGGGGAAAAGTCCTAATGTTTTAATAATTTACCTCGTGACGCTGCTCCGTAAAGTCTCCGACTGCAGCTCGTGGCTCACATAGCGCCTGGCGAGCATAGTTTCTCTGTCAGGACGAACAGCGACAGGTCAGAACATCGACGGTAGGCTGAGCGTCTGACGCGGAGACTTCCTCCTCTCTGCCCCGCAGCAGCAGGAGTCAAGCACGCGACTCAGCAACACCGGGCGCGAGCTTCTGAGAAAGTAAAAGCACTTCCTGGTGAGTACTCACGGCAAAAGTAATATTTAGGAATTAGGAAGTGTTTATGCGACTTATCTAATTTTAAAGAAAACAGTTTTAATCAATATATAATTCTCTCAACATTCCGACTACGGTCGAACTTTCACAGGCTTTTTGTCATTTCAAAATAAAATCCATGACTTCTGGTAAACTCCGACTAACCTTTCTTGTTCATAATGATAGTGAAGAATTTCATTCTCACAATTAGTTTATCTGTATAGTACGACAAATCAGCGCCATGAGTAATTCAACTCAGTCATAAAAAAAAAAAAAACATTTTCATTTTGACTTTAAAATCAATATGGTGCCTTGAACAGCATTATCACGTATTTAACCTTTTAATACCTTCGATGTATTTTGTTGGGATTTATGGGACAAACCAAGAAATGTTGGGATTTGGGTTTTCTCTGTGTTAATTTGAGTTTCTCTGTGTTTATTTAGATCTGTGTTCTGTGGAGCCTCTGTGTTGTCCCGTTGATTAGTTACACCTGTTCCTCGATGCCCCTCGATTGTCTCCCTGTGTATTTAAGTCCACCTGTTGTCTCTGTGTCTTGGCCGGGTCCTTGTCTTGTGTGTCGTAGTCATCGTTAGTCAGTAGGTCTTTGCATGTACGTCGCCACAGTAGGACTGTGAAGTCCTGTGTCAACTCTCGCTGACAGTCTCGTTTTGAGTAGTTGCTTCCCGTCCGCTGTGCTGCCTGCTGGTAGGACTGTTGAACTGATTTGTTTTCCATTAAGGCCTCGTTTTGTCATCTCTGGGTCCCCGCGTTCGTTCTCACCACCACTCACTCACCCACAACTCATGACAAGAAAAAGGAGATGCATCATTTTGAGGTGGAAGAGATACAGGATGTTCAATTTGTTCTTATTAGTTTTATTTTACAAACAAACAAAAAAAAAAAAGTGAAAAATTGCGTATTAGTCAGCGATTGTCAATACGTTGTGGAACAGTTTCACTCCTGTCTCACTCGGTTTTGTACACCTGCAGTACAAAAACTGAAAAGTCGGCTTATTCATATCTCTAAATACGTCAAACTCAGGGTGATGTAGTTTTCTTACAGCAACCTCTTATTGCCACTCTTCCATAATGGCCAAGTTGATAAAACTAGAAGTTGTCCTGCGCTGTGGCTCTCTGCAGCTCCCTCAGAGTTACAAGTAAGCCATTTCCCTCATTAATGTTCACTGCCTGGCAAGTTGAAAGCGCCAGTTAGTTAAAAATGATAAATAATTACTTTGTAAATCTCTCATTTCTGTGATTTAATCATGCAATATTTGGTAACACTTTATTTGACGGTGTGTGGAGAAGACTGACATGACACTGTCATAAACATGACATAATACCTGTCATGAACATGAGTAAGTCTTCATGAATATTTATGACTGTTATCATAAAGTATCACTTCGTAAATCATGGTAAAGCACTTTTAATACAAAGTTGACATTATTCAAAATGTCTTTGTTATGACAACTTGACATTATCCATCCATCCATCCAATTTCTAACACCCTTGTCCCTAGTGGGGTCAGGAACAACTTGACATTAAATGTCTTCGTTATGACAACTTGACATTAAGCAGTAATCATCATATGTCATAATAGTAGTCATAATAATGTCATTAAGTGTTATTACACTGTCAAAAAACGTTAACAAAACAGTAATTATTTCTCCCTACCTGAAATAAAGAGGAACAAGTAGGACCAACAATAAAGATTTCATTAAGCTTTAAAAACAGTCTTTAAAAATTCCTCTTGCATCAAGTGGAACAAGTAGCACCAGTTATGACGATGTCATTAAGTGTTATAACAGTATCAAATGCTACGTTAACAGTCATTAATATTAATTCCTGCCTGAAGTCAAGTGAAACAAGTAGCAACAGTTATGATGACGTCATTAAGTGTCATTACATTGTCATTAACTACATTATTTTTAAATCTGTAATACTTTTATAACAAATTTATGTCCGATCGTGATTTCTTGGTTAATGTCAAGTTGTCATAACGAAGAGATTTTGAATAATGTCAACTTTGTATTTTAAAAGCGTCATGATTTACCAAATGATACTTTATGACAACAGTCATAAATGTTCATGAAGACTTACTCATGTTCATGACAGGTGTTATGTCATGTTTATGACAGTGTCATGTCAGTCTTGTTCGCACCCCGTCAAATAAAGTGTTACCCAGTAATTTCATGAAATAAAGTAAAAAAAAAAACTTGAAAAAGGTCTGAGGAAGGAGAACTGTTTTCTGACTTTTTTGGGTTGAATGTGTTTTATATTTGTTGGACTGGAAAATGTTGTTGATCTAATCCAGGTGAGAACTCCTTGCTACCCAGTTTTATCGCTGGGTGGGCAATTCTGTTGAGTGAAAAGTTCGTGGCCCGACTTCAATGATATAAAAATCAAGGCATAAGAACTGTGTTGTAGCGCGGACTTTCCATTTCAGAAAATCCTAAAGACTTATGCAAAAGTTTTCATCAGCTCCTTTTGCTGAAGAATCAACTTGCAACTGAAGTCTGGGGCAACATAAAATTAGTCAGAGGGCTGCAAATGGCCCCCGCGCCACACTTTGGACACCCCTTGTTTAGGTGGAGGGCCATGTGTTGGTCAGTTTGTCTTAAATCTTCAAGACCATTGATTATTTTCCTTCCACTTTACAAATTATTTTCTATTTTGTGTTGAGATATCATTTGATAACCTAACTGAAATGTAAAAAAAAATGTAGTTTTAATGTGACAATGTGAAAAAGTGTAAGGAATATGAATACTTTCGCTAGGCTCCGAATGCCAACAAGAGCTAAGCTAGCAGCTGGCTGCGTATGTAGATGTTTGTTCAGTGTGGCACTGGAATAAGACTGAACTAATTATTAGTGGTTTTCAGGGGAAATGGCATCCATATTTTTATCTGTAGAGGGGAATCTTTTTGGTCTATCTGAAGCGATGGACAGAGGGCATAAAAAGCTAAATATAAAACATAGCTTCAGTTCCTCAGATTTTTAAAAAGCAGCCTTGACCATAAACCCCACCACCACTGCAGTTCGCTTTCAATGTAGAACATTATTTACCTCTGTGGAAATGTTTTGTGGCATTTAACACTACCCTCATCATTTCCTTTGCACATTTAATCTTAGACCAGCTCTAACGGCAATCTGAAAAGTATGCAGTCACCCAGCCCCCTTTGCTCTCTTTTTTGTGCGTCATACTTTGCTTCTTTAACTGCTTTTACACTCACATTTTTCGGCACATCCAAACAGCGGAACCTTGTCGCTGGGAAAATAGTTGCTATAGAATAACCAGAGGAAGTGTTGTGGTCGACTCCTTTGCAGCTTTTGCACCATTTACCACATTTACCACCGCGCATCACCCCACACTGCCCCAATTCCTCGCTGTTACGCTCAGGCTCTTGTGTGTTTTGGCTTTATTTTTAAAAGATGGAATCAAATCAAATAAAAATAATCTTAAGGAGAAACACCGGTAGACCGGAGAACTCACTTTTAAAGCATAATTCCAGAAACAGCTTTTACAAATAAAAGCTGTGCTCCGTTTTCATTTAGTGTATTTTAAGTGAGTTATTTTCATGGTTCCATCCATGGAGTTCACCTTAGTACATGCCCAGTTTCTTTGTACCACGTTACCAGATAAAACCCGATGACAGATTGTGTCAGATTAGATCAATGTTTTTGCTTTATCTGCTGCTTCTAGCTCACTAGAATGTCTCCTTGCAAATCCAAACAGCTCAGAGAAAGTAAAAGCTGATTTACTTCATTTAGACTTTACCTTTATGCACAGTGGAGTCACATTTATAGGTGTTGTTGCTAAAGATGTGTTAAAAAGCCTTAAAATAAATGTATCATTTATGGCAACGGCATAACCTTACACTGCAAAAACACAAAAAATAAAAACTTTTAATTTAAACACATTTTTTCCGTAAGTAGAATAAATCCCATGGTAAGACGTGACTTGCTTTCAACGAAACCACTGGCAACACAGCTGCTGACATAAAGGTATGAATCACTTTTCATTATAATTATTATACTTGAGTGGATGTGAGTTTTTATGGGTCAATAATTAGTCATTCGTGATGCGATACAGAGGCTTATTTCTTTTAGCAGCTGGCAGGTAGGCAACAAGGATAGACCATGTTCATCTTGGCACCGCATATAATAAGCAGGACGATAAGAAAGTTTAAATTAAAAACATCTCCAAAGCTCACTGCAGCAAAGAGTGGCTCTGAACTAAGGGTCACCATGCCTCCTTAACAACAATTAGAGATTTTTTTTCCCGTCCTACCATCACTAACATAAACATGTGGAGTTGGCTTAACTGTTCACTATTACCTATAGTGGGGGATCTGTGATGCTGTCATGATGAACTGCTTGAAAAATTAGACGTTGTAGAAATATTTGGTGCTACCATTAAAGTTTTTTTTTTTTTATTTTTTAAAGGATGATAAGCACAACCATGGCCATATCTGTGCAGGAATGGTTAAACGGACCCAAAGCCGACTTACTTTCACGATCATCAAACTCTTCAGGCCTGAATCAAAGAGGATAAGACGGGACCTGGGACTCTGGAGGAATTATCAAAAACTTTTCTCTCTGTAAACTCCCGCGTTGTGTTAGCAGCAGGGAAGACAATAACTGTACCAACTGTGCTTCTGCAATTAAACAAGCAAGAAAAATAGATCAAATAAAATAGCATGAAAGTTTTTGACGAGGGGTGCACCGACTGGGGAGGGGAGGTCTTAAACGTACAATACATCCAGGGGGAGTCCAAGAATCTCCCCGTCTGAGAAAATAAACTACCACAGGAGATGTGAGCTCCAAACACGGCATTTAAGCAGGTTTAACCTCTGGTCTGGGTCAGTTTCATAGTGTCTGTTAGGGATGCACCGACTGCAGTTTTCTGGCCGATGACCGATCTTTAAAAATAACAATGATTTTATTTTATTTTTTTTGTCTGAAAAGTCAACGTTAGGATGAGCATTGTTAACCTCACGCGTGCAGACGTGGCTTTTTGGGCGGGTCTGTCAGTCGCTCCTCTCTGCCTGCAGGGCTAATGGGGACAGTAGCTGATTTTTGCGGAGGTAGATAAGATTGTCGGATAAGATCGGTTGCACATGTTTCAGTGGTTCCCAGTTTTGGGTGATAAGCCAAAACGTGGGCTGGCTTATCAGTGCACCTCGACTACTTCCTGCCAATAAAAATGGCTGTCGCTATGCTTCACTGAGCAGGTTAAGAGGGAAGATGTAAGCTTTGCTAAACATTAGAACTCTTTACGTGACAATCATAAAACGGACACAGGAGCCACCTTTAAAGGTATATTTTTGCAAAACCTGGTGGGAGTGTGAGACAAAACAGACAATACTGTGTTGCTACGATACACGTGGTACATGATAGAGATGTTATGTACAAAACAACAAAGACGTGGTTCAGATGGAGCTGGATGGCGATGAAACTGATGAGACGTCGTGTTGCTGTGTGGACGGTACGGCGCGATATAAATAAGTCATTTTAATTAAACATTTTTTTAAGGAAGGATTACAGATGTGGGACGTGGAGGGAGTATTGCTTCAAATGTTTCTCGACCTGAGAAGTTCAGACGTTGTTCGGTTCAGACAGCGATGCTTTTGTCCCGACGCCGTCAGACAAGAGCCGACTGATTGCACCGCAGCTGGGAATTTATTTTTCAAATTTTCCGCAGATTGTCCAGATTTAAAAACAAAAAAAAGCAGAAGAAACAAACCGAGAAAATAAAAGTTAATCAACAAAAAGCGTGGATGAGATCCGTGACTTCATTTGCATAGCAAGTGTCCCTGCTGCGTTTTGTCCTGATGTCCACGTCGTTTCCCGGGTAAACGCCGGGCTTTCTACGTCACCCAGCTGTCCATTCTCATCTGTTTCACAGTCGGGCTCTCGGTGCCATCCGACCGGGCCGCAGGGAGCGGGTGGAGGTTCGGCCGTCGCTTCTGCTGCTGCTGCTCCTCCCGGTCGCTGCCATCCTCGTGGGAGCTGCAGGATGAGCCGACGCTGCCTGTGGGGGACCTACCCAAGTCCGCCCGGGAGGACAGAGAGCCAGGAGGAAGGGGAGGAGCGGGGCGAGGGGGTGCGGGGTGATGGGTCATGTACCCGGGCTGGGGGAGGTGGTCACGCGGCGGGGAGACCGGCTCCGCTTTGATGTTGATGTTGTGGCTGGTGCTGATGGAGAGGTTGGAGTTGGCTGACCTGCAAAAAAAAAAAAAAAAAAAAAACAACCAGGAGAGTTAAGTGAAAGCGCCATCTGGTGGCAAAAAAGCTGAACTTTCTACAACTGACTCATTCGATTTTTGTTTGCTTTATTCCCTGAATGCGTTCTTAAGCTCATCAATTGAAGGTGGAATTTTAATCCGATTCTCAAAACCTCTAAACCGGGGTTGTCCAACATGCAGCGCACAGGCCATTTGTAGCTCTCCGGCGGATTTTTTGCGGCCCTTATGACCTAAATTTTAGAATCAGGAACCTTTTTCTCCAGTCAGGGTAAACTTTTTACTGGAAAATAACCAAAACATCAAATAGAATCTAATTTATAAACAAAGGTTTTGTGTTCATCTTAATTTTGGAGGAACTAGAACCACAAACATTAACTTGGAAAATATCACAACCCAAATAAGAACACCATCCAAAACTTTAGAAGCTGAATACCTGTTACAACAGTTTATTGATCTGTTTTCTACAAAAATCAGACCATTTTGTCAATTCCAATAAAATTGTAACTTTTTTTAGTTTGTCATTGAGCAGACGTAATAAAAAGGCACAAAGTTTTTAAAAAAGTTTTTTTTAAATGCTTTGAAAGAGTCCAAAATTGTTAAGTTGAAAGCACATGAGGTCACAATATTTTTTTTTATTCTTTACAAACAATTTAGAGCATCACAAGGCTGCAGATTTGTACAGATTTGTGTTCAAATCTGCAAACCTTTTGCTGTCATTGCTTAAAACCTTTCAAAAATATGCGCTCGTTTATTTTAACTTATATTTTATAATAATTGAAAAATAGATACGATTTTACAATAAAAAAAAATATTGTTTAATTGAAAAACGTATTGTATTATTGTTATTTATTTTCTGCATTCTTTTCTCATGTTCCTTCAAGTTTTTCTTTTTTTTTAAGTCTCCCTAGCGCCTCCTGGTGGCCCATGAGGTAAAACACTGCTTTACATCATAAAAACGTCAAAAAAAAAGTCACCAATTCTGGAACAAGCAAAAAAAAATTTTGTCAAATGCCGTCATCAAAATCATCCAAAAAACACATCAGATATAATGATATGTTACTATTGATCAAAGCCAGCTCTAAACTGATTAGCCTTAGTTTAATGGAATTCAGTGTTTCTGCAGTCTTGCATTGTTTCTGAAATTTTGTTCCAGATTAGCGGAACGCAAAAACTGAACGCAGCTTCTCCACTAACATGGATCCGTTAGAACCAAGACCCATCCCGGTGTCGAAAGCCTCCAGGCGCTCACCCCAAGGAGCTGAGCTGGTGCTGCTCCCAGGGTGTCATGGAGCCCAGAGAGTGGTCGGCGGCCGAGCCGAAGCCAGTCATGTCGGCGCTGTTCAGGGAGTAATCTGGGCAACAGAGAGACGGGATGCGTTCAGCGACGGCTCTCGATGAGAGTCAGAGTGAAAACAGAAGCACAAACCTCGGTGTGTTTTGTTGGTAATTTATGCGAAAGATGTTAAGTGGAAGGAAGGTGACAGGATGCTGTCCAAATGTTTTACAAATACAAATCTGAAAAAGGGGCAATCTTTCTGTAAGACTGTAATAACAAAACCCACTGCAGTCAGCAACATTCAGATTTATTATTATTAATATAAATCCAGCTGTTCTCTGCCTCAGAGGTTTATTAGACAACATTATCATTTGTCTTCTACTTCACACTTACATGCTACTTTGGATGGGTCTATCACCTAAACTCCACAAAAACATAAACACGAAGTGTGTTGTAATCTGACTTAAAAAAAATGGGATAAAGTTCAAGAAACTGTATAGAAATGATTAATATTGCAAACTATTCTGGTCAGAAAGAACCCCAAACAAACCTGCAGCGCTGCTGTAGGCCGAGCTGATGCTGGAGTAACCCAGACTCTGGTGAGTCAGGCTGGGTGTGGCGATGGAGACCACCGGAGTGGAGAGAGGCTGAGCGGACTGACCGCCGCCCAGCCGCTGGTTACTCTGAAAATGACAACAACAATAATGACATTATTAAGTAGAAGAAGAATATCTTTATGATGAGGTTTCATCATAAAGATATTCTTTTTCTGGAACCCTTCGCAATGCAGTACGCAATGCCCTGTTTCAACCACATGATGTCAGTATAAATCTTTAAAAAAAAAAAAAAAAAAAAAGAAACAAGCTTGGCCTTTGGCATCTGTTATTGAACCAAAAACATACTTATAGTTTAATTAGTTTTGCCTTCATGTTTTTCATGCTTGTTGAAAATAAGTTGATAACTTATCAACTTCTGAACCATTTGCTAACTATGAATGTAGCTCCGCTTTCCCTTTTTAACACAAGAACCTGATTATGCTTGCTGAGCAATTACTAAATGCAGACTACTGAGGTTTGTAAAAAAAGATTCTAGGAAGAAAAAAAATATAAATTTTTGTTGAATCTTGTTCTTAGAACCAGGTAATTATTTACTTTACAGCAGAAGTTTATGAAGTAAAGCTTTTGCTAGCTTACTGCTACACATAGGAAAGCTAACTCTGTTACAGAGCACTAAAAGTTTTGTGCTGTTCCTCCCTGAGCTGTTGTTGGCGTTCTGGCCTGATAAAGTGAGCGATGACATCATTCCAAACGATGTCACTGCTGAATAAACACACACACACTCACACACACATGCGTGTGTAGAGGGTTAAAAACAACAAAAATAAAAATAGGAAGCCACATCGTTCTAAAACGGATCTCCCTGCTTTGTCCGTGATGTGTCCGACTCTACTCTCGGAGAATCTCCAGTTTAGCTATTGCAGTAATGAATCAGACACAGGCGGCCATGCTCAGTTCCTCTTGTGCATCGCTTTGCTGAATCTGAGCCGGTCCTGGTCCGTGCAGAACAGCCGAGCATGCATGCATGAAGGGGGGAAGTGAAAGGCGGTTTTGGAAATGATCTAATCAAGAGGGCTGCTTCTTAAAACGGCAAAGACTTCCATTTTGTTTAAAGTTGTTGCTTCACATCACAGTAAACCCAATAAAGCTTGGTGGTTCAACACTCCTGCACAGCAATGCTGTGTGAATTACGGCCAGGAAAGCCGTGTCGGAGGAGTTACCAGCAATAGGTCTGAAGATGCGAGATTTACAGACAATCCAAACTTATTGCAGTCTTACTTTAGCTTTTACAATACTGACCAATCATTGCAATGGTTACATTTGACTCTGGAAAAGTATCTGTTGCAGAAGGCTTTACAATCGAAGCCATCACATTGAAACATCTTCAGTACTTGATATGGACAGGGGCTGGAATGTGATTCTCGCTGTACCATGAGATGAAGTACAAACTAGGGCTGGGACTTTCATGTGTTAAGTTCAATTAATTAATTGCATAGATTTTGATGGGTTAAACATTTTAGTACAATTAATTGCATTTTAAAAAAAATTTTTTTTACATTAAAAAGGTTCTGGCCAGAACCATTGTATTTGCACGTTTCCGGTACGCCAGTAAGTCTGACGCACAAGCGACATCTGGAAACAACAGTAACGTTGAGCTAACATATTTATTTATTCAGTAATTTCACAGCAAAAAGGGTTTGTGAAGTGAAAATGTTGCTTCGCTTGTTAATGTACAGTTTTCAATTAAATAAATAAATTGATCACAATTAATAGTGACTAATTAATTACAGACCCTTAAAATTCTAATCAATGAAATAGTTTTATTTTCATGAAATGCTGGAGAATTGTTAATAATACTGGGAAGCCATTTTCTGATCCCGCCTTTCAAATCTGATGACAGTCATCAATGACTAACAGTGTGAGTGTTGGCCGCTAATGTGGAGACACTGGGTGTTGATTCCTTCTAACTTTAGAACAAAACGCTGACATTAATGACTAAAACTGGAGTCATTACATATAAGATCTAAATGTGGATCTTATATGTAATTTCCTATGATAACAACAGACGTTAGGATTGTTTAACAACAAAAAATTTTATATTCATTAAAGAAGCTCAGTTTATTCCAATTTTTATGCTATCTTCGAATGTAATAAGAAAGATAAAGGCAACCAAATAAAACTGAATATTACTGAAATGTGAATTTATGCCAGTTATCAACCCAAACATTTAAAACTCAAGATGCCACATAGATTCATGGCACTTGAAGTGAATTATCTCCAGCTTTTGTTTCTGCTCATTTTGGCTTACAGCTAATGACGGAACCAAAAATGACAGACAATTAGAATGCTAAATGAGACAGGTTAAATAGGAATAATAATAAAAAAAGGAATGCTACAGTCGTACCCCATGTCCTGGATCTATCTATGTGTAATGGCTCCATGCCTTGTGAATTTTCCCCCAAACTCTTGAATGGGTTTTATTTCACAAACCCATCAATTCTGCAGTTTTCCCTGTTGCTTTGGGTCTTTTTTCAACCACTTTTTCCCCCCCTCCCACTCGACTTTCCGTTAATATGCCTGGACACAGCCAGCTTATGACTTTTTGTGGTTTGCTCTGTGGAGAGCGCCTGATGGACGGCTCTAGAGTCTGGAATCTTCCTCGTGAAAGTGCAGTATTTTCTTTTTATGCACAATGTACACAATCTTGGGGTTTTCATAAGCGAAAGGCCTTGATAATCCAAATCAACCAGGAATGAGGAGAGTGATCGGAACGCCCGTCTGCTCGGGAGTCACCTGACGTGACCTCAGGTGTGGGTGAGAACGTTTGGGACGTGGGTTCTCGGGGGGATGGAGGGGGAACCATACCAGCATCATTCCTTTGCAGTGAGGGATGACCACTCGCAGGTCGCCTTTGCGGCCGCCGGGGATCAGGCCGCTGGCCTGGTGCGGGAGAGAAGGAGGAGACTTGGCGGGTCCGGTCTTCCCCAGAATGCCTCCACTGCTGCAGCCCATGAATCCGTTCACTGAGGAAGAGACGTCTGATGAGTGACGGAAAGCAGAATCCGAACTGTCTTGTTAAAACATCCCGTTTGTAGGTTCTTAAAAGACTCGATTTGTTCAGGAATCAGGAAAAAAAAGACTTTAATATCAGATGTATTCAAATATATTGGAGTCAACCTGTCCACAACAGAGCCAACCCTGAATGGAGAAAGAGCAGCAATACATTATACAAGAGATAATAATGAATAATTTATCTCCGTTTCTCCTAACATTATGCAATGGCAATATTTCCAGGATTCAGCTCTGGGAAAATTGTTGTAAGATTTGAACAAACACAATATTTATGCATGTGAAGAAGAGTTGATCATGAACACCTGGACCTCGTGACAGCTTATCACGCTCCAGCAGCACTCCGCAGCATCCCAAAATCAGTCCGGCTTCTCCGGCCGCTGGCACACAGGAATCTATATACGAGTAGCGAGGAGGGCACACACACCTCCAAATTGCACGGTTGCTCTGTAGAGAGTTTGACTGCAGCGAGAATCGGGACTCGTTTACGAGAATGGCTCATAGAAAGCATCCTTGGAATCCATGTTTAGTTATCGTGTCCGAACCATGAGCACGTGACCGGGTTGTTACGTATAATTTGCCTCAGAAGTTATTGCGATAAACGACAATATTGTTGCTTTGAGACCATTTTCAAGTAACATAACGGTAATGCAAGAACATATTCTCAAAGGTGAATAAACTTTAAATACTAACGATCATTTAACACCGGAAGACGTTTTAAATATTCAAAATGAATAATCAAAACAACAGAAACAAGAAATAAAATAAATTATGATGTCTCTGTTAACAAGATTGTCCTTCAAAAATGGTCTAGTTGAAACCAGTGAACCAGACTGAAGACTTTTTTAACCCAGTTTTTGGTAGAAAGACAGAAAAGGGGAAAAAAAAGAGGCAATAAATCATGCAGCTGAAAATGATCAAAGTTGTTTTAATTTGTCATGTGATGTATTGATTCATTGCTTATTGTGATCGGCCTAAAAACATTCTCTTGTATTCTTTAAAGGCACTAATAAACCCATAAAAATGAGAAAAAGGGGAAATGTTTCTTTTTCTCAACTAGGCCGAAACTGTTGAACAGTTTGGTACTCCTTATATTTAGTACAGCTCTGCAGCCTGACACCAGATTTAAGGCAGTAGCTCATAGTAGCGCAGCTTAATCTTGCACCTCATAGCTAAATCCTGATGTGATCACAGTTGTGCCAATTAAAGGCTATTGTTGATTTCACAAAATGGAGGCTATTAAGTTCTCCTCCTGGACAGCGCGGTGCAGCCTAGATTAGAGCGACAGCGTGAAGCAGAAAGCATTTAGGAGGCCAACACACACTGACTCAGTGGTCCCACCCTGGAGCTGAGATGTGATAAACCGGAGGCCTCATGACGTCATCTACAGGACACAACCCAAAGACAACAGACCTAAATCCTACACGCTTCGACTTCAACGGATCACAGGAAAACAAAGTGTCTGTGTGTGAAAGCGCTGTGTGTGTCAGAGCATGTTTATAAGATACATACCAGCTGCTCCAGAGCCATTGTGCAGAGCCAGATCTGAGCTGCCCTGCAGGCCACCTAATGGTGAGCACACACGCACACGCATAACCAGACACACACACACACACACACACGCAGAGAAATGCGTCTTTAGAGACTTTTTTTCATGATTTTTGTTCAAAAGGCGAATATAATCTTTTTCACAAACCTTCACGCTTCCTTGAAACGTTTCATTTCTTTAGAGAAATTTCAAGTTCAATCATACGTTTCACTTCTGAGGTGCACAAAGTGGAAGCTGGTTACTTCAATAAAGCTCAGCTATTATCAAACTGCCCTTCCAGTTAAATACATTCACAAAAGATTATCCATAAAAACATATTCACAAACACACCAAGCACGCTAAGTATTGTCAGACATTGCATATATCTTTTTTATTTAATTCAGTTTACACACACACACATATATATATATATATATATATA
>CAEGAE010002510.1:0-56521 GCA_903067095.1 Girardinus metallicus
ATATTTTGTCTTTTAAATTCTGTACTTTAAAATGTACAAAACACATAATCACAATAGATTAAACCAAAAGGTAATATATTATTTAATTCAAAAGTTTTTCCATCTTCCACTATAGGCTTTATGGCAATAAGTTAATCTTCTCTCACTTCAGTATTTACGAGTGGTATTTTTGACCACTTATTTGCCTATAATTTTAGAATACATTTTTCCAGACATCCTATGAATTGGGCATAATGAAGCAACTAGAAATCATACAGCACAGTTTTGTGAGACAATGATGCAAGATGATCATTTGACAGAGACCAGTAAAACAAAGGCCAGCTATGACTTGTAGATATATATTTAAATGAAGTTGATTGATCTTATTGCTTGTTTTAAATCGGTTTCTAAGCAAGCAATGATTCAGTCTGTTTAGACATACATTGTAAAGCTAGTTGAAACTCACTTTCTGAGCCTGATTAAAAGACTTTTCACCAGCAGAGAACCAGTGTTCTTTATGAGAATGGCTAAAAACTAAAAATAAAATGCTAACATTAATTTCCTGACTCAATAATTCTATAATAAGAGCAATAAAAATTACGCAGAAAAACATATTTTAAGACCATACCACTATTTGTTATCTTCTAAATGCTGCTTTAAAGGTTTCAGTCCAAATATTTTGAAACATAATCGCACAAATGTTTTGTTTTTTTCTCTCTCTCTCTCTCTTTCCTCCTGGAGCTAAGCTACTAACATGTAATGGGTTTAGCAATAAATGTTATTGATTTTTTTAAAAGACTGAATAATTTAGACGAGTGGAAACAATGGAGGAACCCCAAGGAGCCGAATGAGGCACTCCTGATGCTTAGGTGGTTTCTAAAGCTTTCTCCCCTCAAAACCTGGTTGTCTCATTGGGGTCAAAAGAGCAGAAGTGTTGGTAAAAATCTTCAGCTATAACACCTCACCTAGAATCAGGTTCATAAAACATAGAGCCCAGTAATCTGTGGTTTTCACGCTTTTTCATTTGTTTCCTTAGCCTCCTTCTTGTCTTCACACCGCGTAGCAAAGTAGCTGGAGGAGGGTTTAACATTCCTCCAGCAGCAGCGGAAGATAACGCTGTTTTAAATATTCTGACAGCTTTCAGCAGTTCCGCACAGAAGTTGCGTATCTGACCCAGAAATTGTGTGAAACAATAACCACATCAAATAAATAAATGTTGTAGATTAAGAGTGTTATTGTTAAAACCTCCCAGAAATGTGACACACATATTCGATTTGAAACTTTTGACTATGTTTTTAGCAAAATCTTTTTTCTGTTGATTTCAACATTTAAAGAAAACTCTGCTTTTCCAGACTTCAGGCTTTCTGACTAATGTACGCTCCTCACAAACTCCTCGTTGCTCTCTCTCGTCCCTCCTGTTGTCCCCCACTTAAAAACGTCCAGTGGAGCAGAAAGGCCATAAAAAGATCTTGGAAACAATGACCACCATACTTTGCATTGTATGATTATGTAACAGCAGCAGGGAAGCACTTGTGGAACAGTGAGCAACAGCATGAAGCAGATCTAGGAGTCTTTAATGAGTTAGCAGCACTTCTAAGGCTGTTGAAATACTTAAGTAATTGGTGGTGAAGGGAAGTAGTTTGTTTTAGTTGCAAAACAAATTTGATCTAGGTGAAGGGTGAAATTAAGCGGGGTTAGAAGCAGATGTTAGTATTGTCAGTTATAATGCTGCTATGCTTTTTGTGTGGCAGCTCTCGTTATAGTTCAGTTGTTTTTTTGGTTTTGTTTTGTTTTGCTGTGAATCTTCTGTTTTGTAAAGCTGCTATATTTAATCGATAAATCAAGTTGATTTGCATATTTCAACACATCTCTACTTTACATTTGAACAGACTTAAATCAATCCAAAGCGCTTTATGTCATTAAGAACACAAAAATAAAAAGTCATGAAACAACATGCAGCCAATAACTGAGGAACCATTGACAAACATTACATTTTGATGAGTGCCATCATCATCATGACGAATATGTTGATCAATTTTCCACTTATTATGATTCGAAATCAATTCAGGTGGATTTTTAGTCATGATTTAAAGGAACTCAGTGTTTCAGCTGTTTTGCAGTTTTCTGGAAGTTGTAACTAAAGAGAAACACATAGATGAGTTTCTCTAAATTTAGTTGCAAGTGTTGCTCTGGTTTTAGTGGTTCTTTTTGAAACTGGTAATATTACTCACTGCCCAGGGCAACCTTGGAGGTCAGCCATATGACAAAACAATAAAAGATATAGATTTATGCATATTTTCGTTTAAGCTTAATGATTTTTTCCATTGCTTTTGGGCATGTTTACACAGAGTGTACACTGTCAGAATGAATACTGCTCACCAAACACGAATAAAAGTGTTGTGGTTGTGGCTAGATTTGCAAGTTTGCATTTAGCAGGGAGGAGAGAGATGGGTAAAATCTTGTTGCTTATAAGGGCGGTTGCATCTGAAAGGGCATTCAACATCTGCCAAGTACAGTACGTGTGCATGCAGCTGTGATGTGGGGGAATCTGCAGCACCAATCATCACCAATCACCAAAGTGAACAGCAATAAACACTTGAAGTGTGTTCCTCTAATGAACTTACACCATATATCATAATTCCTTGACATATTAGTCAAACAACATCCACTCTTTTGTTCAGCTCAAAACTTGGCAAGGCAGTTATCTGGGGAGCCCAGTCACTCTGCAGGTATTTTAAAAGAAGGCCCGCTGTTATTTTCTTCAACATCATATCAAACTCTTATTCTTTGCCTCTAGGTGTTGGTTTGCCATTCTCCAGAGGGTCCTAAAACAGGGCATTTTATTTTCTCGCTTATTTCCAATCACCACCAACAAAATGAAAAGCCTTCAGACATTCATGTGAAGGCCTAGAAATATAATTGTGCATAAAACCCTGGAGATTCGTGGCTTCAGACTACGTACGTGCACTGAAGCAGCCATCAGCTTTGCAAAGATCCTTGTGACAAGGTCAAGAGAATGTCAGACTGCAGGAAACAGTAAGAGTGAGGGTCGATGTTCTGGGAAGAAACAGTGGAGGAGGTGGCAAGCAAGTAATCATAAATTTAAAAATCTATCAGGAGACAAAAACAGAGTTAAAATGAAACAGGAATTAGCTTTTTCTATTTGAACACAGGATAGGTTTTTGCATTTTACATTAATTTATCACTCACAACACATTTGTGGTTATACACAACAGTGCATACAGAACTGATGCTGCAGTCATTTATGAGCACAAGCTGCTTCATATATTGTTTCACCTTAAAATCTTTGATGCTCCTAAAGATGAAGTGAAGACGGTACAGAAATGTCTCCATAAAAGCATGATGACCACTTATCATTCAGATTACATTGACACAATATAAATATGATAAGAATGAAGATGAAATTATGCTTAAAACATAGGAACAGTAGAAAACAGCAGCTCTTCGGAAATATAACTGTGTGTTACTTTAAATAAAGTAGTATTCTGCAAGCAACTTTTTTTAAAACCACCTCTTTCCTAAGTTAAGTCTAGATTTTTTTCTAAATCCCTCACATTGTTTGATAAATCCTAAAATCTGTTTAAATAACTAACTACTGTCTGTACACATGCTTTTTCAATATTGTCCTTGTCCTTTTGCTTGTCCTTTCACTGATTGAATCAAGACCCAAATTTCATCAGACTTAGAAAGTCAAATACATCTATATTGATTCCTATACTCACATATATAGGTAAACACCATATTCTGATGTGGATTGTTTGTAAAGGCCAGTCTGTATGTAATGTGTGAGTGGTTAAAGTGTAACTTACATCGTGATTAGAACATCAAATAGTTCTTCGGGTGTACCAGCATAACATTTGTGTCATCTATTCAGAGGAACTTCTGGGATTCATGGATGAGAATAATCACCAACAGTGCCTGTCTCTCCATTAATGTTGATTTGGGACATTGTCAAAGGGAGCCCTAAATGTCAAATCTGACCTTCTAAGATTATTGTTCATTGTTGCAAAAGAGATCCTGTATCCATCAGGCTTATATATTATTACATAAGCCTAGTATTTTAATGATAATTTTAGACGCACACTAATATTTTTTTTCCTATCCTTTTACATATTACATTGCATATTTTGGAGACTTTTAAGGAAACCTAATTTGACAATCAGCCTTAAACATAAACATATTCTATATTTCCAGGATGTTTGATCTTTTATGACATATAAACAAGATCTACTTTGCAGTGAGAAGGTTGTTATTTTTTGTTTTTTGTTGCAAAATAATGATCTATTCCAGTCTAGTACATCAGCATCCTTCAGTGTTCCCAGAAGGTCCTTGGAACACCCTCTACAAATGACTAGCTTACTTAGAGTCTGAGAGATGATTGGGCCAACAGCTACGCTTTTTATTACCTTTCGTATTACTTAAGCTCCTGCAGGAAAGCAATATGTGCTTTCACATCCACAGTCCTCCAGAGGCAGCGACATATAGTGGGATAGAAGTGGGATCCTACGACCACACACGTAATCCTGCCAGTGGCTCTCTGAGGAGGGGAAATCGATCGGTCAAAGAAAAGCATAACAGAAACTGCGAGACATGGGATCTGTGGCAAAGTAATCATGTTTCTGTGTGTTAGAGTGTGCTGTGTGGGTTTGGCTGTGTGTTAGTCCTTAAAACTGCGGTAGGTAACTTTTGTTGAAAAAAATATGTGTTTTGTTAAAACTGCCACTATGTCCTCACAGAACAACATGAGACAAATAATCTGTGAAAAACATTCATCTCCTCTTCCTCCTGCCTGATCCTTCTGCTATCTGCAGAAATACACAGTTTGGTCAGAAACAACCAATCAGAGCCAGGAGGAAGGTCGTAGCGATGCCAGTCATCCTCGTGCACAGGCTGCTTACACCCTCTCCCCCTTGCTCACTACTATTCTCTGCTCTCTACAACAGAGCTTGCCATGAATGCACAGGCTAGTTAGCATGGCCACTGACGTCAGCAGATAAACAGTTTTCCTACAATGTAGAGTTGTTTATCTACCAATTTATTCAGTCTCCTTGATAAAATACACATTTCTATATCAGTATTGATATTTCTATATCTGTACAAAATATATCTCTGCACAATGCATAGAAACACATATTTCTATATCAGTATCGATATATGTCTCGTACACTCTCTAAATTGTGGTTTGTTTTCGAAAGCAGAGTTTGTTTATTACATGGCTGGAATTGTAAAATCATTCTCTGTTTAAATACTCTACTTCTACAACCAAGTCATTCAATCAGTTACCTCTGATTAGGAGGCTGGTATGTACTTAAGCTTGGTTGGATGAAGAGCAGCTCTACTCTAAAAATAATGGTGATGCAATAAGGAACAAGACACCAGAGTCTCACTGCGATTAGCTGTTGATCTGCCTGGATTTTGTGATCCTTCAGTTCACTGCCATCTTTTCCCATGGACAAGTACACCTTCAGTGTGTCGTCTAGTATATTGGCTTTTGTTTCAGTTATTTGTTTATGCACCCACCTTCTGTAAAATAATTATTTTCTTCAACATGCAAAGAATAAACTATTCTCTACCAAAACATAGGGCAACTCTTCTCCTGTAAACCCGTCAGACTGGGAATCCATTGGTCAAAAATGCATCTACTTCCATTACCTAACATAATTCTTTTGTTATTACCTTGCAGCTGCTTAGCTGCTCCCACCTATGGTGTCCTAGCACAGTTTGGGATCATTAGCAAAAGATTTTTGTGCCCAATTTAGGATTGGGGAAGGTCATAGCTTTAAAAATATCCAGATTTTCAGCTATTTTATTTGTCTGACAGATTTATATGTTTGATTGCAATCAAACATATAAATAAATAAAAAAATAATAAATAAATAAAAATAGTAATTGTCTGAATGCTCACCGTAATTTAAATCTTACATATATTTAGTGGAAAAGAAATGCTTATTAACAAATACAATAATCCAACTCCAATGTGAGTTGCTATTGCTTTGAAAGTTATCATGAGCCATTATGATGTAAGAAATCACTGTAGCTTAGTGTCCCTCTGTCTCCTGGCACTGTGTCCTTACTGCTGTGTTCCCAATCTGTCTCCTGCTGGCACCTTTACAAGATGTGGCATATTAGTGGAGACCAGCGTTAAGAACAATGCCCTTATATTTATAGTGGCTGCAGACATGTCTGCAGGGTTGAAACCAGGTGAAGTGTTATTCTGACTTTGATAAACATCACAAGAAATGGTATTTATTTACAATTGACATATGCTTCAAGTCTCTTTTCAAATGACAGCTGATAACCTTGGCATTGGGAGTGTGAAAGAAGCCATGCATATCAGTATTATTTAGTTACATGATCTGATCATAGCTCATGCCTGTTTTTTTATTGTTTTTGCTTTGAAAAATTGCTGTCCGGTGTTCTTAAATTAAAGTGGTAAGTGTGCCCCCAAGAGTCGTAAACATGTTACTGCATAATCATTTGCAGCAAATCGGTTTTACTAAATCATTCAGAGTGGCTGAGGAGGACTTTTGTAGATATATATTGAGTATGACGAAATTAACTATTGTTCTTTACTGCAGCAACTTTTTGTCTTATGTTAGGAAAAGCAGAATAGGAGCAATAGTGACAATTATACATTGCAGGGGAAAAAAAGACCTTCCCATAGCCTTTGAAAATATTCATGTTGATTTAACTTTTTAATGTTTTTGTCATGGAGACCACAAAATGTTAATGTGTTTTACAATGATTTTACCTGGCAGACCATCAGAAAGTAATGCCTGCCTGTGTAATAGAAGTTGTTGTGAAAACTGGCATAAATTGGTGTGATCTTTCCAGGTAAGCAGAAAACAGATCATGAGGCCTGGGGGAAATAAGTTATCTCGTTATTTTATTTATTTACGATTATGTAATATATAATTTTGCGTTTTGTTGAAGAATATGAAATAAAGTATAAAGTACAAAAACCCATGAAAAGAGGAACAAGTTGTTCTTAGTCTCCAGTGCTGAAGTGAAGCCAACATGAAGATGCAGACAGAAGATCAGCAGAGAACCGCACCCTGCAGCCATGGGGAAGTGAAGACTTTGCACTGCTGGAGGGGGACAGGACCAATCAACCCTCGACCCTGGTTCCTAATTCAACTGCTGTTCTGCGCTCAATCCAAAGATCTCAAGGCTGCTGCAACAGACTTGGTGAATGGACAAAGATCACTTAGTGATAAAGAACTTAGTCATCGGAGGACAACAACCAGTTCTGCTCTGCTACTGTTCAGAAGAGAATTTTGCTGTACAAAGACAAGTCCCAAACCAAGGATATCAAAACATTCTGTTGCCAAGATCATTCACCACCTGGGTATGAGTTGAACTGCATCCCAAAGCCTCACTCAGTTAATTAGTGACACAGTTTAGGGAAAGGTGATCGGAAGTAGTGAGTTTGATTTTTATTATTTTGTGCAACATTTTTTATTTTCAAATTAATCAAATCTGTTGTTGCTTACCCCTGCTAGCGCTTGCTAAATAAAGATTCATTAAAATTCTAATTGAGATTGTGGACAGTCAAATTAATTGAGTCATTTACTGAGTATGGTTTTTCTAATTAATGTAAAATCCCTGAGCATGATCCTAGAAATGTGGTGGTTTCAGACGTCTGTTTAGTGTTGATAAAATAATGACCTTAGGGCTTAAGTTGAGCCACTAAAAATTGTCTAGTTGGTAACAAGTGCTCGTTATTGATAGAAAGAGAGCTACTGTTAACAAGAGTGTTTTTTGGAGTTATGCAATGCAGGGCTACTCAGTTGATTGCAACAATAACTGAAAAGGGTCATAACTTTTGGAATGAAGGTAGTTAAAGCTAGATGAGTCTGTCTCAATACCAGCTTGAACAGATTATCTTCCCTAGACCTGTCTCGGAGTAAGACTCGAGGGTTTAGAGATTTTTCGGACCCGTTAGACGGAGAGCTGATCAGTAGTCAGTCCGTGGGAGATGAGAGGGCTATTCCACAATAACAAAGTCAATTTTTTTTCTAAACTATTTTGTTGTCAGTCGCCTTTATTGCAATCCACATACAACAAATCCACCACAATCAACTGTCTTCAGAAGTCTTCAAATTAGCAATCAGAGTCCACTTGCACCCTATTTTATCTTTGTTTCTCAGTGAGCTATTTTGCAAAGAAAGGGCAAAATCTGAACATTTTGAGACACCTCAAAAGACTTGCAGCTCTAATGGCAGCAAGATCTGATCCTACAAAGTACTGACTCCGGGAGACTGAACACAAATGAACTAAACTCTCTGCAGTACAATCAAATGCTGTAGTTGGAATGTGATAAAGTATAAAACGATGTATAAATATTTTTGCAAGGCATCGTATGCACACCATAATGGTTTTATATTCTATACATCTTTTATTGAGGTGGGAAATCTTAACATTCTCTGTAGCTATAAGCTCTTTCAAAAGACTCTATTTGCAGGGATAAGCTGATTTGGGACTCCTTCAAATAATGCAAGAAACTCAGCAGATGATTAGGTATTACTTTATTTGAAAATAACATTTAATTGGTAAAACACTGTACAGGGTATGTGCTGGGGAGCTAAGATCCCCCTAGGAAGACAGCATGTAATGAGCTACTGGCCAGTTGTGAAAAACTAGCAACTATTTACCAATCTGTTACATATAGGGAAGATAAGTGACCAACAAGGCTCTAGTATACTCTGCTGGTAACAACCTCCATTCATGTTCAAGTCTGGGTTGGTTAATCGTTTAGCTAAATTCTGCAGTACAAATCAATTTGTGCTTATTCCAGCATTAAACAAAAACAAATTTGTTTTATAATGATATGTTCTGTAATGCAACGTCCTGATATCAATGCAGCCTTAATTCTGTGGTGTAAAACAATGGCCCAGAAATGTAAATAGAAAGTATTTTTATTTCATAACAATCCAGCTTTCACATGAAAATGAAAAAGTAGATATAAAAACCAAAAACTTCACATTGTGGAAACACTAGTGCGCATAAACCTTTACCCGCTTAGCACTGCTGGATAAGTGGTTCTGTTAATACTGTACGGTTCAACTTCATTTGTGCATCTGCAAGCAAAGACCTCACAGCAAATGTTATGAATGAAAGAAAAAACACACCATACATCCCTAAAATAATAGTGAGTTAGAAGAAGTAGCTTTCCACACAATATCACATTATTTTATTGGTGAAGTCTCACGTTAGATTTGATACTAATCACGTGAGATGGCAGTGATTTGCTCTGTAAGAATGCAACAGCACTAAAGAGACAGAAGAAAGACAGGATTAAAAGTGAAACAAAGCTGTCAGAACTGCAAAACTTGAAACTCAAGTCAGACATTAGAGATATAACAATCATAATCAGTTGTCTTTCCATTATTTTGAGGTTCTTAACCTTTGAAATAATGAGGCATTTTGTTCATTATGACAAAATGAGAATATTTTCCATTCATGTGTTAGTTTTGTAGCTGCATCATTCTTCTTAACTAGAATTAAAATTAGAGTGACTGTAACTCAAATGAAAACTGGAGATAAGTTTTTTTTGTTGTTGTTGTTGTTTTTTTTTATTAAATGTAAAGTGGTTTGCCATACACATAATGCAGCTTCTTGTGTTGGTGCCTCACTAGCTGCTGCATGAAGTTGTTTGGTCTGCTTTCTGTGTGAAAATGAACCAAACCAGATAGAGGTGTGAAATCTTTCAGCACTCCCATCCACTTTAACCAAGTTCCCAAGATCATGCTGGTGTGACAAAACTTAATCTAATAAACATTAAAATCGGAACTAAGTCCAACTGAGAAAATGACACTGAGTACTGTGGCATTACGTTCAACATAACTGTCTAAGTTATTGATGCTGCTTCATTATACACACTTTTTAAAAAATTACTAAGAATTGTGCTTAATCTTAATTTTAAAACTAACAAAAAGAATGACCACAAAGAAAATGTGTAGTCTGCAGCTCCAGCCACGTGGACATAGTGACCACCTGGTAATAAACTGAATGTGCTGATCATTCTTGACACATCCCCATTCCAAGGCTTGTGTGGAAGACTCCATGCTAATCATAAGGCTGGAAAAACACTACATAATCCTGAAAAGTCCAGCTAATAATTCAAATTGTGTCTACTTTAATAATACGTAATGACAAGTACAAAACACTGTAAAGAACGTACTAAACTGACTAATACAAATTATATAAAGGAAGTGAAAAATTATAGGTTTGGTTAAAGAGTGCTCTTTACAGAAGCAGAACTTCTACATTCTTAGAAGTAGGAAGAAATGCCTCATCAGTGGCAGCAATAGTAGGTTTTTATTGAAAACTTTCCCACAACGACGATGATTCCCAAACTGAACCCCTTCCATTACTGCCCCGAGAAGTAGGTCCCCTCCCGACTGTGCGTCTGAAGGTGCCTTTTGATTTTGTCAGAGCGGCTGAAGCACTTGCCGCACACAGGGCAGCTGTACGGCTTCTCTCCGGTGTGGATCCTCATGTGGACCTTCAGATGAGCCATCTGAGTGAAGCCCTTCCCACAAATCTGGCAGCGAAAGGGTTTTTCTCCCGTGTGGCTCCGCTGGTGCTCCTGAAGTCTGCCGGAGGAGCTGCAGCATTTTCCGCACACACCGCAGCGGTAAGGTTTTTCTCGAGTATGCACTTGCACATGGACGTGCAGGTGTCCGATGTGACTGAACGCCTCGCCACAAACTTTGCAACAGAACGACGACATGTGGCCCTGTAAGGGAGATTTTTGATGGGGACATTCCATGGCATTGGCCCCTTGGTTCCTCATGAGAGGGGTTTGTCCTCGGTTAGGGCCGGTCACCGCTCCTTTGGCGCCGCCCATCTGTCCACCGTTCTCAACACCAATAATGTCAATGTTGTTCTCATTTGAGCAGTTTGGGTTGACTGGTGCAAGAGGCTGGGCACCGCTGCTGGATGATGCGGCACCTCTGTGACAGCCGCCGCTCTCTCCTTTCACGTGCCTCGATGCGTTGCGAGACGCAGGATCCCTCTCCCTGTTCTCCACACCCTGAGTCTGAGGAAGACTGGATGTGTGGGGACCCTCCTGAGGGTATTCGTTCGCTACACGTGGAGGGGTGAACATATTTTCCGCGGTGCTGCAGGAGCCATGTCCTCGAAGCTGATCTTCTCCCTGGTTGGGCCGCATGTCTCGTTTGTCTTTGATCTGAATGGGAATACGCTCTTGATGTCCCATGCTTGGACTCCACTCTCGACGGGGATGCTCACCATCCTCTTCCTCCAACAGCGCCATGGACGGGCGATCTGAAAGGAAAGAGGCAAGAAGTGGAAAGGATGAAAATAAAAGTCATCCAACCAAGAACATATCACATGGAGGCAAGAGAAGTTAATTCAAAGAGACTTTCAATTAATTTCAAAGTCTGGAGAGAAACCAGTCAGAATAAATACCTCCACAGCAATATAACAGTATAATCAGTTAGCACAAAGACTTGTGGGCACTTCTTATTTTCATTGGTGGTCCAACCGGTCATTTTGGAAAATGCTGGTTGGTTATCTGTGGAACTGAAATTAGTTTAATGATCTAAATGATCTGAAGGTTACAAAAAGTCGACAAAGAAAGCGCAGTGCTTTTCTCATAACATTGACGATTTCATTGCATTTGTAGATTTTAAGTAATGCATCAACAGGTCTGTGACTTTGGACCGTTTTAGAAAAATAATTTCATTATCCGAAAACACTTTACGATAAGTAAATACTTTGTTTTTCTTTTTTCCTCAGAAGGTTCAAAAAACTATTCTGTTATTTGTCCTCCTTAGAAGTTGGACTCAACAAATATTGAAAATAAACATATGTATCCTGCACCGTCCTTGATAGAGATTGTAGTTTTAAATCCAGCAGAAAATGGGAGAATTACAAAATCATTCCCATTTTATAATGACTTTGTAATAATTCCTACTTTTAAAAGTTTTTTTTTTTCAGGGTAATACAGAACAAAACAAAGCAGAGTGGGAAGTTATACCTCAAATCACCTGATTAAAGTGTTAAAGTGATTAATTAGCCCACACAAGGTTCAGATCAGAAACTGAAACTTGTCTGTAGTTTAATACCAATGTTTCTTCAGATAAAAATAAAAATAAAAATAAGCTGAGTGTCTTTTGGTTCCAAGCCTGAATATTCTTTGTTGCGGTTTTTATTCATGATGTTTTTATTAGCATGTTCTACACACCAAAGTGCTTCCGTGAGTGAGCAGACATATGCAGACAACAAACCAAAAAAAAACGAAATAAAGACAGCTAATAAAATCTATTGATGCATGTACTGTTTTCTAGCTGCTATCAGTTGCTGTGTGTCCCTGCCAAACTAATGCAGGGTTATTTAAAATAAACTGTTAAAGTGCAAAGGAAGAGTTAAACTATACCAGGTCAGGTCTAAACTGGATGTCTGCTAGCTGACTGGCTAACGAACAAAGGTCGCTAACATGTTAGCCGCTTTTTAGCAGCAGCTAATAACACTGAGATTTCCACAACAGTTCTGCAAGGATATTCTTCAGCATTGTATTAATAAATTAGATATTTGTTCCAAATACTATCCCCCCCAAGTCTTAATAACTCTAGTTTTAGCATGACCTGGTGGCAAAGACGCAAACAGTTTCCCCGTTAGCTCCTTAAAATAGCTAACCTGGCCATATCTCTATCCCAGCGTCTCGGAGCCTCCGTCTCAGATGGTCGTTCTCTCTCTCCCTGATCGCGATCTCCTCCTGGTACTCCAAAATCGTGTCCTCGACAGACTTGTAAATCTCCTGCGCGGCAAGCATAAGACGCTCAGTCAAAAAGACGTTCAAAAACTGAAGTTTGGTCATTTTCCTAGATTACTCGGGAGATCCTGGGAACATCCAAAATGGACCAAAAGGATGCTTTTCCCAGTCACGTGACGTGGATCAGCGCTTCTTCTTCTCTCCCCTCTCGATCTTCGCCTTCTCCCAAAAGAGAGTTGATATGTCAGGCTGATTTGTCATTTTACAGTACGACTTCTCATGGTAGTATTCATAATTGAAAAAGTCTTCGTCCAAATGGATGGATAATTCAGCTATCCATAATGCAATTCACGCTTAGTACCACATGAGGCATTCCAAATATCTTAAATCTCATTGTTTACAGCCAAAGGATTAATTAGTTACTTAATAAAACATTTTTGAAATACTTTTCTTGGATTAATGCATTCATTTCATTCATTCATATCCGAAAGTTTTTATTTTGAGGGCTGCGCATGGAAATGAAAGACCATTTGCACCATGCTGCCTGTTATGAAAGTATACTACACTGACTTAATTGCAGCACCGTGACAGTCGCGTTTCATTACCGAAATAATGAAACGAAATATCTGATATAATTAAAGACAGACATTCTAAAGACAGACAGACTCAGGGCATTCAGTCCAGGACTGGAGCAGCCTGATAAAATTAAAGTCAGAAGTATTCTCTGCAGCCGAAACACTTCTGTGTTTAGGGGCGAGGAGGGTTTTCCACTATCATGAGGACAATTAGGAAAAATAAATAGAAATAGATTTTCAAACTTTAACATCACACCTACGTTTTTAATCGCAAACAAGTACATGTTGAAGAAAAATATTGTTGCCCATAATTTGATAGTTAGAGGGCGCAAATCCCCTCCTCACCATGGGAGCGGTGTCTGAACAACATGGAGGCAGAAAAGCTGAGAATCCTCTGTCATTATAACACTGAGGACAGGCAGACTAGTTTATTTAGCTTATATTATCATATTTAGCTAAATATTATTGTGGAGGGGCACAAACAGGCTTCCTGACACACACACATATATATATATATATATATATATATATATATATATATATATATATATATATATATATAAAATTGAAAAAAAAAAAAAAACTGTTTTGTAAAAGAAACTCAAAAAGGGTTCCAGGGGCATCAAGGATAAAAGGGGCAGTGGCTCAAGACCCCTCCACCCCCCTCTGCGCGTGCCTGCATCAATAAATAAATATGTTTCATTAAATATTTAACAAACAACTGGCTTTTACCACTATAATTATGTTAAATCAAATCAATTGTCTAATATTAAAAAAAAACATAAAAGAGTTGTTTTTTTTTTAAATACTAGTTTTAAAAAAACTAGTATTTTTGCTCTCTGGCATGTTGCTTTGTATACAGAGTGTGAGAGGATTTTCCTCTATCTAATATGCTATTTATTGTCGTCTCTTATTTAGTGGAAATATTGATTTTGATTAGATTTTCTCCAAAATTATAACCTTTTTCAACCTTTATAGCTCCACTGTTGGAGATAAGGAGCTAACATTCACAAATTACATTGAAATAAAATCCAGTCCAACATCTGTTTTGAGGTGATTCCTCTGGAACTTGTTGGAGGAAAAATATCCCAACTTCAGAAGATGTGCTTTAACTTAACAGTGCTCTGTGGTTCCTATCAGTATGAGTCAGGGTGAGGAGGCGCCATGTTAGGAAGACGAAGTGGAAGCTGCAGGATTTCATAACAAACAATGTTTGTTATGAGTAGGCCTACTACTAGGCCTACTGATTTTCCCTCTGTTTGGACACACGATCAATATAATCAGTTTAAAAGCAAAAAATGAATGCCAGAAATGGAAAACTGGGATGCACTCCATGTACACTTTTGTCATAGTACCGCCAAGAATTTAAAACTACTTTTACCCCTTGTGAGAACATTTGTGATTTTTCTATTTATTGGCATCAACCTTCCTTGTAAGTCTGTACAACAGAATAACACTGTAGAAAATAGAAAAGTAAATATCTGTTTACATAATCTACAATCAGTTTCTCATGTACATGAATCCGATCTTGTTATTTCCAAAGAAGCAATGAGTTAACCATGTCTTTATTTACAGAGCTTTTTTCAAAGAGACCAAAATAAACCAATAGGAAACACAGGCTGTAAAGCAGAAAACAGTAGCAAACCACACAAAATCTATACAATTAAATAAGAAAGTAAAGCGGAGTTTAATTCAAACACTTTGTAAAGTTGAGTAATTATATGAATAAAACAACTAAGTATGGTAAATACATGTTTTCAGTATTATGAAATTACAAGTTAAACTAAAGTACAAAGAAACTAGATTTAACATGATAATTTTTAATTTTGTATAAATATTCTTAATCAACTATACTTTTAAGTATATACCGTACTTACATCAATGTAATCGTCCTTTAATCTTTCACTATGATAATTGATACGTGACTGTAACTGCACATTTTCTTAATGATGACCAAATATGCTATAACTGTCTTAGTCTTATATAAATCGTTTTGTTACAAAATTTTTTAAGAGCGATTAACTTTTCAAGACTATGCTTAAAACTGACCATATTAAAAGAGTCCTTCCTTTTTGATTGACATTGACGGTAAGGAAAAGAAAAAATGACTGTCATTATTACGAAAGCTTTAGTTTTTCATTAAAAACTGAACGAAATTAACCCAACCACTGTCATTCTCCAAGATGTCCATCAGAGGGCGCCAGCGACATTTTATCAATTTAATTGTTTAATGTTTAAACTTTTCTAAGGATTTGTTGAAATGAGTTATCTTTAACATAATGTCAGACTATGATGAATAAGAGAGGCTCTTTTTTATTACATAGTACTTTAGAGAAGCTTTTATTAAATGAGTTCACACAAACTTATTTCCCTTGCTGCTTCTCGCCTTGTCCCAGAGGTTAAGAGGCAGTTTCTTGCAGAGGATGCTGGTGTGGTTAGGCTGCACCTCTGGTCGGACAAGTTAGCAGGATTACACTGACTGGAGCGATCTTCGGGGCTTCTTCATCTTGCAAAATCCTGCAACAGATTTGGAGAAAAATTATTTTGCATAACTGAAAACACATGTGAAACACCTTTTTCCCCCCCACTTAATTGCATCCACCCCGAGTCTTGTGCGCCTTTATGCGCCCAGCGGAGCGACAGATGTGTCCTCTCCGTCGCATCATGTGGATTATTCTGGGGTTTGTTTTGGCAGCTGGCGGCACCGAGGGGAGCTGGGGATGTCAGTTACCCCACGACTGGAGACCGCAGACGGAAGCGTGCCGCGCTGAGTTGGCGGAGATCATCGTCTTTGCCAAGGTGCTGGCTCTACACAAAGAGTCCTACAGCGTGTACAACTACCTGCCGTGGCAGCACGACACCGACCTGCTCTTCTCCGCAGAGATCGAGCTGCTGTGCGACCAGTCCTGGGGCAGCATGCTGGAGGTCCCCGCTGGCTCCAGGTTCAACGTCAGTGGCCTGGGATACTTGCCTTGCTTCTCCTACAGCGTCACCGAAAACAACAACTACTACTTCTTTCTAAGGTGAACAGTGTCTACATCCTCTATTTATGGGCACTATTGAGTTATTAATAAATAACCACCATGGATGCATCTGGGATAAAGTGTTATGGCACCCAAAGGAGTGATATGAATCAGTTTTTCCTGAAGAATTTTTTTGTGGGGAAGGTGTTCATTTCCCCTTTGCATTATTCCACATATGTTTAAAGGGCTACGTCATTTGTTATGTTTGGAGCCGTTTGCCTCCATCACTTTCAGTGTGTGCAGACTTGCTGTCCTAATTTGACATGCATGACCCGGTTGCACCCTCTCACAGATGTGTTCAGTTTTGTTTCTTAAGAAATTCCGCGATTAATTTAAACTTTTCTGAAAACTGTTTTGCCATATGCACAAATAACTAAAAAATAAGACCTTTATCATGTGTTCAATTCCTGCCATTGAGTTTGGAGGTTCTCTGACCCTGAGAATGTTACTTCTGCATGTAGAATGCACATCTTTTATTAGGGCTTCTCTTTAAGGTTAAAGGTAGTTATTAATGTGCCTTGTGGTCAAGTTAAATAAACTTTAACATATTTTATTATGAATAACACAAAGTAGTGGGTAATTGTGAAACAGAAGGAAATTTATATGTGTTACTGTCTGAGTCCCATTTACTCTGACACCCTTAAATAAAATTCAGTGTGACCAATGGACTCTTTTTGGGAGATGTAACCTTGGGAGATGATGCAAAGAAGGATTCTTCATAAAAATCTTGAAAACAATGGTCAACCCTGACCAGTATGAGACTGTCTTGTGAAAAAAGGATTGTCTTCGGCCAAAGCCTTCTTCTGATTTTCTGTAATACAGACCACTACACCAGATCTTTCGTGCAAACAGCCATCACTATCTACAATAACTTTCTGAAGAATATGAATTAATACCAGTTGCAACAATTTCCCTTTGGGATCAATAAAGTATTTTTGAATTTGAATTAAAAAATTGGCAGTTTTACTGTCTAAACTTAAGGTGGTAGATATCTACTCAAAATGATTTTCTGCTATATTTGCAGCCAAAAGTTGTTCCACAAAGTATTCATTCAAATGGTTGAACACAAATGCATGCTGTACTTTTAGGCTCTTTATTTGTTAGAAAAAATGTAACCCATGTATAAATTTCCTTTAACTTCATACTTATCCTCTACTTTGTAAGGGTCTAAAACATAAGGCTCCTATAAAATCCAGTAAAAAGCAGATGGTTAATAAAAAGTAAGGTTCCTACTTTTTAAGGCTGACTACTTTCATCAGATTTCATTTTAGACTTAAATAAGAGGGGGGTTTTATTACATACAATTTGTAGAAGAAATTTGAACTTTGGATAACATTTATTTCAATTATAAATTATTTAAAATAAAGTAGATACATATTTAGATGCTTTGTCTTGAGGTGTGGCTTCACCATAAACTCATTACAAACACCTTCTGAATCAGCTTTGTTGAGGCTGCTTAGCAATAGTTACTTATGGAAGACCTGTTATCAAGTCTTCAGGTGACATTTCTTTTCCTCTCCCCCAAAACATCTTCTTGGACAAAAGCTTCTCCAGTCAATCTTGAGTACATGTTCCCTAGACAGGATAAATCACAACCTAACACTGAAAAGAATCATCGAAGGACATCCCTCAGGATCCATAAAAATAGACTGAGTGTGCTGCTAAAGCCATACATTTGCTGAAAAACATTTGGCCCACATTTTGCCCTCTCTGGCGTTCTACTTTCTCTGTTAAAGAAAACTTAATTGTATTAATGCTAAAAATGATTGATATGCACTATCAGTTACTATACCTGATGTTCTTTTAGTAGACTTTTTTTTTTCTGGCATCCTCAGGTTTGTATACTCTACCCTGAATCTGCAATTCCAAATACTTTTAGTTCCCGTGATTACATCTAACCTTTGACATCATCTGCTGAAGGAAAACATGAGCTCTCCCTCGCCTCTTCAACATACTGACGACACAGCCTCTGATAGGGACAGCAAGGCCGAGAACGCTCCCCGAGGGCCTTGAAATGAAATCCAGATGAATAACACAAAACTTCCTGAAGATATAATACACACTTCATAAATCCCTCACACCTTGTAATTTACTGGTTGAGTCATCCACACGCTTCTCACAGTTTTATAATATTAGATAAAAGTCTGCCAGCAAATTACGTAGTTATATTTTCTTCCCCTATTTTTTAAACATTACCAGGTATATCTATGCAATGAATTGGCAGGTTACTTGTGTGAACTTTCATATTTAGCGAGAGCTCAAAACACCCTTGATCATAATTTTTTTTTTTTTTTTTGGATGTGTATGCTACCCTGTTGTTGTCGTGTTATTGAATTTTATTGAATTGTACTGCACTTTTGTCGCCATCTGTTGTTTTGATGTGTTATACAAATAAATTCATATTGACGTGTGTTTTCATCTGGATTTAGTCAGACATGCAGACACTTTTGCTTTGTTTTTTATTTTCTTTATTACGTGTGTTTGTGCTCTTTCTGCCATCTAGGATGGACGAAAACTACAACATTATTCCACATGGAGTTAATTTCCAGGACCCCATCTTCCCCGACACTCCAGAGAACCACCGCGTATTTGCCAGCCTCTTCCAGTTCTCCAACTGCACACCTGGAACTCAAGTCCACAGCTTCACTCCGGAGTGGGAGGCTCAAGAGGACAGCCGGGTACGTACGCACTGAAGATGGTGTCTTACGTCTGTGACAGAGACTCCAGACTTGACTTAGACTTGCTCTGGCTAAGACTCTAAATTTGATCCTCAGTCAAGTTCTAAGACTTGACCACCCTAAATAGTCTTTAACATATCTGTGATAAATGGTAAAAGTTAGCAAAGGCAGACCAAATGAGTAAATATTAATGTAAAAATTCCCTTTGGGTGTAAGTGTTGTATATACAAATGATTTGTCATGGTAATATTATACACAGAAGGTTTGGATTCTAATGTTTCTTGGCAGGAAAAGGAGTAAACAGTAACTTTTGACTTCCTCTGTTTTTATTTAATATCAGCAGTATTAAATAAACATTTATTTAATATGTTTATTAAACATATTAAAAAATAAGACCCTTTTGATTGCAGATTCTCATGTAGTCACTGACTGCAGGTTATCATGTTTCCGATATGTTTGAAACTAAGGACTGAGATGAGCAGATTTCAGATGTCTTTAACACTGAACCATATATTAAATGACCAAAAATCATTTTAAAACAAAATAAAAATAATTTACCTTCGACATCTTACTCTTTGGGGATTAAGCTAGCATCGTCATGATAACACTTTTAGCTCTTTAAATTAGACATATTCATTTAGAAATTTGTCATTAACAGGCACTATCCTTTTTTTTAACTAGGTATCTATGAATGTAAATGCACATTCATAGTTTTATTGAAGTAAATGTTATACCTTCAATTAGATGTTAAAGATTTGTTGGCATGCGACATAGTGCGTATGCCTGATAGATTTTCTTACCATATCCTTGCTCGTTATGCATTTGTATGGAGTCGTTTGAGTGTAGGTTTGTTTTGTTTTTAATCTGTAAAGCATGTTTTGTGCTAATTAAATGCAGTTTGATTTGTTTACCATAATTCACAGCACATAATCACAGTTTTGTTACTGAATTGAAAGTGAAAAAGATAGTGATACTGATGTTACATCTCCATGCGCTATATTTGGTTTGAAGGTCATTTTTCAAATTCATAACCTACACCATTTCTCTGTATTTGACAAACTACATGGCATTGATACGCAATTTTCAATCATAAGACTTGGACTTAAACTTGAGACTTGGATTTACCCTTTAAAGACTTTAGTAACACTTGCCTTTTAAAGACTCAACTTGACTTGCACTTTGATCTGAGAGATTTATCTTGACATTGACCTGTCCCTCAAAGGTTTAAGCCTCAACTCGGACTATCCCTGGAATAGTTGGGACTTTACTTAGACCTACCTCTAAAAAACCTAACTTGGCTTAATTTTGAATTACTCCTTCAAAACTTGGGAGCTAACTTGGAGTTGGCCCTCAAATGGGCACAAAACTTGTAAAGCTGGTAAGGTGTCTGTGGACACAACAGAGCTAAGCATACAAGTTTGACTTTGAAAAGAGTCATTTGAATCTTCTGTTTCAGGCATTTGGTCAAATAGCCCATTCTGGCTCAGCTGTAACTGTTTCACAAAAGTTTAATCTCAAAAGACCCAAAAGTTGGACATATTGTGGAACACACAAAAAGGATTAGGTATTACATCCCTTTGTTTTTTATAAAATGATGGAAAAAGCTGGAATGTCAAAATGTGCTTAGTGCATAAGAAACCAGAAGCACATTTCTTGAGGTTTGGCAAGACAAAGAACTTGCAATGTCTGAAGGAAAATTGAAAAAGCACAAGAGTCAATAACTGAATTGTTAAGGAAATTAAGGCCAGGAATAAAGCATTCATTGCAGTATAAAATATACTGTTACACATAAAATACTTTTGAGACTTCCCACAAACCCATGCACCTAATAAAAGAAGGACCCTACAACCAGATGCCTTCTTTCTTTTTCGCAATAAGCTGATGTTATTGAGCAGAGTTGTTTTCCCATCTAAACATCACTGGTAATCCCTTAGTAGAAAAGTGTGTCTGTACTTAAATTATGGTATTACATAAAAATAGTGACCTTGCTCCATCTAGTATATCAGATTTAGTCCGGTCTTGTTTTTCCTCTGTCTACAATTATCTTCTGGCTTTTCATACAAAAAGAAATCTGCCATGGATTTCTGTTAATCTTTGGATCAGGGTTGTGATTATAAATACAAAGCTAAATTTTTTGAATAGATCATTGTTTCAATAAGTAATCCTCTTCAAAATTAGAAACATGATGGTACTTTACCTGCTAAAACCTGTGGACACTATTGATCCAACTTATGAGAACATGCTTGAGATGACTTTGATTTAAGTGGTAAATTGGGACTTTTTGGACTCTAGAGCGCAACATTAATAGCCATTGGCTAGACACTTGTTTTCGGTTTACTGTGGCATGGTTCAGTTTTTTTTTTATTGGGGGCGTTCTTGAAACATGCTCTGCTGCACTTGACTGACTTGGATTTGTTTTTAGAAAGATCTATGCCCTTGAGCTATTTAACTTTTGGTTTGTTTGGACTATGTAGGAGAAAATTATAGTTTTTTTTTTTTTTTTTTTTGCTGTATTTACCTTATAAATAGAGGGAAAAAATCCTTATAAACACCCCTCATTAAATCTCTGACCTCAATGTAAAACAATTAGAAAGAAAGAAGATAGCAAACAAAACTTGCTGAGTGAGAACCTACACATTTCAATGTGTGTGGAGAGGTAGGCAGGGCAGCAAAGCAGTTAGTGGGGCAAGTATAAGGGCTGACCTGCTGGAAACAACCATACCACTGTGCCTCTTGCTGCTTAAAAACAGGACAAGTTATTTACTGCTAAGTACACAAGCATTACATGTTTATCTGCAGTAGTAAATAAGCATTCACAACCGCATTTTGACTGTGTCCATAGCAAGAATTTTGAATCCAACTAGACTTGCAGGTTGAAAAGTAAAATTTTGTCCAGAAGATAAAGCGTGTCTGCTGTTAAACCCTTAACCTGACACTGTGTTGAATTATGGTCTGTACATACTCAGGGAAGGTCAGAGACGTTTCTTCACTCCAGGTAGGAAGAATTAGAACAAAGATTGTTCTGATTGGGACCTTCTTATTTTAATAGAAACTCCTGTGCCGAACTCATGATGACGTCAATCTTCACTGCTTTTGTGGATCAAGCACGGCTACATCACATTTCTCACCAATCACACAATAGTTGTTGTAGACCACACAAAAATAAATTCTACCCAGATGACCCATCAACTCCAAAATTTTCCAGAGAGAAAAATCTGAGAGAGATGAATGATGTCATATTTTTCTCTTATCCAACAGAGAGAACAAGTTTCCTGGTTGTTGCAGAGTATGTACAGACTTTTTTTACTTGAAATATGAAGCAGACAGAAGCAGTGCCATCTATCTGCCAGCACAACATTTGGTCACCATGGAAACTAACACAGGCCATAAAAGATACTTTGATGACGAATAAGAAACAGAGATTTCCTAGGCAAGTCCATCTTCTGTAGACATTGACTGCTCCTCTGCCAATACATTACTTCATCAATATCCTCTGGACAATTTGGAATGACAACATGTTTCATTCAGGGTTTAAATTAAATATTAGTTGCTTCTAAGTCTTAAGTAAACCTTCAATTCTGTAGCTACTGACAAAATTATCTTTAAATCTTACAAAATCCACAATTTCTTTCATAAGAAAAAAAGCTTAAACATATATGTTGTATAAGAGGCTAAAGACAATTAGTAAGGTAGAAGTCTCTAAAATCTCACTGAAACATGCCAACTACTACCCAGCAGCAGCTGCTACCTTTCCTGAATAACTTCAGTAACTCTGACAGCCATAATCTTGGAGTGCTCCACCTCAGACTGAGTGTGTCCTCATGTAAAAATCATTTGTGGGCACGAAAAATGTAAAGTTGGTGAGGTGTTAAATTTAACACTTTCTGCTTTTCCCTGTTCGGTGTCTAAGCGTGATTCTTTTCCGTTTTAAAGTTTCGTACTTTCAAAGAAAGTCCTCCGGGACCAAAGTGAAAGCACATGGAAAGAGCCCACAGCTAATATTACAGCAAGTAATGTTCTAACCAATGATGTGGGTCGGCAGCACATTTTTTACATTTCCTCAAAACCGTCAGTGGTTGTTATCTGATGGCAGAGAATTTACATCGGTTGTCCCGCTGGCCCATG
Source organism: Girardinus metallicus (assembly GCA_903067095.1). Taxonomy (NCBI): domain Eukaryota; kingdom Metazoa; phylum Chordata; class Actinopteri; order Cyprinodontiformes; family Poeciliidae; genus Girardinus; species Girardinus metallicus. The sequence continues at coordinate 23,144 of CAEGAE010002510.1, forward strand.
TGGAAGCATTAGAGTCTGCTGAGGAAATCTAAGAAACACAGTCAGAGGCATATGGAGGTAATTTTTTTGTTTTAGCCAGGAAGGGTCCAGGTCTTTGGATCATCTGTCTCAGGTTCGCAGGCATGTTGGGTTTCAGCTCACAACAGTGTCTTAATGAAACAGAGGGACTTTGCTTAGCTGGTTTACTGTGTTGTCAGTGAAGTTTTTTATAATAAGAATCATTTTTGCATATCTTTATTCTCCTCTGCTCACATGCAGTCAAGCTAACTCAATTTGTCTTTAAAATCTGATTCTGCATCACCTTTTGTTTTTGATGTGAAGTTGCACTTACTTCAAATCCAAAATCAAAATTAACCAGAGTCCAATTTATTTATTAAGCCCAGTTAAAAACTCAACATTTGCCAAAGTGCTGTACATGCTAACAAAAATAGATAAAAAGAAAACAAAACAAAACACAAAGAAAGACTCAAAAATACTACACAGATAATACGATCAAGTCAATTCACAACTGATTAGAAACAATTGAAAAAAGATGTGTTTTAAAAGAGACTTAAACACAGGAAGAGAAGATGCCTGTCTAATGTTTAAAGGTAGTTCGTTCCAAAGGTTGGGAGTCATAACAGAAAAAGTTGAGCTCCTTTAAACGTCCAACTGGGACAACTAAAAGCAGCTGGTCAGCTGTTACAGGTTGGCAAAGAAAGATATGAAGTGAAAAGATAATAAAAGGTACAGAGGAGAAAGGAGTGGTGAGATGTGTTCATGTAAGGAGATACCCCCATCAACACTTTGAACAAGTTGAAGAACTAGAGACAGTTGACTGACACCAACATAAAGTGCATTGCAGTAGTCGAGGGCATGTATTACTCTCTCCAAGTCATGCCTAGATAAACCTAGTTTTGCTTTGCTTGCTTTAGCTGGAAGAAACTTTTTTGCAGAACAGATTTGATTTACCAAATTTAAACAGAGTCCACAATTATTCCAAAATTGTCTCAGTTGTATGACTCCAGAAAACAAAATGTAATAGGCAGGTTGCTTATTAGGCATGAATATAATCAAGTGTTTTACTATCATTAAAACAAGTGTTGATATCTTCAAAGAAATCCAACAGGGACTGGATGATGCCTGGATGTTTGGGTGCTAGAGATAGGTATATCTGACATTCGTCTGTGTAGCAATGAAAGAGAAGGTTATGTTTTCTCTGATGTAAGGAAAACAGAAGAGGACTGAAAGAAAGAGGGGCGGAGGCAGCACACAAAATTTTCAGTACTAACACGAAACCTTCTATAACTCAGAGAGCCAATTCAATGTCGTCTCTTTTATATCCACTCAGTGCTCCAAATGAGAAACAAGATGGGAGTATCGAACTCTGCTGTAAGATCCAAAAGCACAAAAGTCACAGAGTTTCTCACACATATTCGTCTGCAGCTACGTCTGAATTTGGCTTTTCTTCACTTTCACCACACGCTACTTTACGCAAGACGCATGAGAAACAGGATTGCCTTCACATTGTTCCCCTTCACTGTTTTATGTTTCTCTTCCCAAATCCCTTGTTTTAGGCTATAAGCATCCAAAAATAACTCTTTTTTGGCTCATTCTTATACAAACATGGGAACATCCTGGAGGACTTGTGAGCTGTTGATACAGGCTCTGGGCCCAAAGAGCCTGTCAGCAGTGTTCCCTCATGCGACTTACACAAAGAATAGGCCATATCCAAACAACAGTTCTACATAATACATGTAACAAAAAAGTTTTTTTCTTTTTCATGACTTTATGGGGTCGGCTCAAGCCCTTAGCAGGTCTTAGCAATAGTTTCCAAGTAACCATGTGACATCAACTAACAGAAATGTTGTTTAGTTGATCTAGTCATGATTGTCACGATTTATTTGCATTAGCCCTGAAGTTATGACTCTTGTAAATCTCCTCAATATAACTCCTCTTCAAACTGAGCAAATGGTGCATATCAGTAACTCTAAACCAAAATCCATAAAACTGATATTGGTTTTATGAACTCTTTGTAAATAGAAATTTAAAGTTGCGTCCAAAACTTTGGCCTGGGTTGGTTTTGCTTCCAAAATGCTGTTGCGGAAGTTTATATCATGTCAGCAACAGCACATCAGATTAACAGCTGAGACGTAAGTGTTACAGGGGATGGATTTCAAAATCTATTCTTCCCAAAATGGGTGACGCCCCACATAGGTGGATTGAAACAACAGAACATGAAACTTGTTAGAACAAAGGATTATTATGGCAGCATTATCAAGAAAAATCTTTCATTCAGAATCACATAATTAAGTAAGGAATTGCCATAATTTTACTAATTAGTCAAAGTTTCTCCTTATTAAAGTAGCAACGACACATTTTATGTTTTTATTTCTTTCCACTTGAATTATGTGTCACTCTCCTTCCACGTCACAATTATCCGCAAGTGACATTTAATTACATATACCATGTGAGTTAACCCTTTTTAACTAAAAATTGCTTTGGTGGAAAGTTTGAATAAGCAATGTTCTATTTTTTCTCTCTTCTCAGCTGTTGTGCTCCACAGTTCAGAGAGCTTTGTTTGAGGAGGAGGAGCGAGTGAGGACTCTCTCCCAGAGAGTGCGTACTTTGGAGAAAGCCAATGGCCACTTGAAGGAAAAGGTGAAGACTCTGAAACGTCTCTTGCGTCTGGCCCAACGAGAAACCACGAAGGAGCAGCAAACTCTCAGCCTTAAACAGCTCCACGAGTCAAAGGTGGCCCAAACTCACCCTGACCAGGACACTACCCAAGATCAAAAGAACCAAGAACTAAAAAAAGTCCCTCCCAAGAAGCTAAAAACCTAGGTACTGCTTTGTTAAATAGCAGCAGAAATGGCTATTTCATTGTCTTCAGTGATAAATCACGCAATATGCCTTTTGATAACTTCTTCTCTCTTAGTGCTGGACACATCATGCATTGTATCAATATTACAACATTGCCTATGAATTGCAGAACATGACATATGTTAATTGTGAAAACTAAAAAGATTGTGATATATGGCTTGAATGGTGCTGCCTTGTAACTCAAGATGCTTTGCATTGTTTTAGTTGAGTAGGTCTGTTTTTAAAGCTTTTCCACAGAACAAATCTCTAGGACATAGACCAAGTGGTGGAAATGTTTGGTTAAAAATGTTGGGTAACACTTTAAAAAATATGTAGCTTTACGTTATTAAAGCTAAAGTTTAATCAGTAATACTTTTAAAACAAATTTATGTGAGATCATGATTTCTTGGTTAATGTCAAGTTGTCATAACAAAGACATTTTGAATAATGTCAACTTTGTATTAAAAGTGTCATGACTGACCGAATGACACTTTATGACAACAGTCATAAATGTTCATGAAGACTTACTCATGTTCATGACAGGTGTTATGTCATGTTTATGATGGTGTTGTGACAGTCTTATTCACAACCCGTCAAAGTGTTACCAAATGTTGTAATGCTATAAATATGTACAGTCCATTTTTTAAAGAGACATTGATGAAGAAAAGTTTCTTTTGATCCATTTTTTTCATTGTTGTTATTATTCAAAGTTAAGCCAGTGTCCATACACAGCATGTTTATATATAGAACAGTTGTTTTGTTTATTTCACATCTGAATGTGCCACATTTGGTTCGCCATAGCTAAAATCACAACACATTACTTCTCTCAATAAATCACTTTTAAGTGATTATTTTTTCTTTTGTTTGTGTTTGTTTTGTATTTGGTGCGGAGCATCATTTGTGGTATAAGGCTGATTTACTGTGTGTCAGAGATGAAGGCTGCCATTATGAAGCATTCTGTGATTGCTTTGGTTTTTGCTCTGTTTCATTTATACCCTAAGCATCTTGCTTTTCCAGTGCTGTACTATCTTTTTTATATAAATAATGCAGCTTTGAAAAAAATAAATAAATTATCTTTTTCAAAAAAGTTATCCTCGGCTTATTAATGTCATGTGTGGCATGTTGAAATTTAAAACAGTTTTCGTTATGAACTTTTACAGTGATATCTGTGAAATGTAATATTCCTCTTGAACACTACTTTCAGTACAGATTGCCAGCTATATTCCAGTGATATATTGAGTCTTGTGCTGGTGAAGATTTATGCTTTTAACATTACATTCTCTTGTCTCTCACAGTTCTCCAGATTAAGGCAGTCAGCAAGAAATAATAATAAAAAAAGTTTTCATGTTACAATCTGAATCAGATGTGATTCTTATGATTTGTTTCCTGATATTATTGCACTTTGGGTGTCAACATAAGTTAATGTACAAAAGTCTGGAACACTAATATTTTAAGATGAATGTGTCTGGAAATGTGTCTCGCCAAGAAAAGAAGAAAGCAACCCCTGACAGCTGTGAGCGCTGTTAAACTTGGGTGAAAATTTCTGAACCCTGTAGGAATGTTCCCATAACCTCGATGTTTTAAAAGGAAGAGATGATACATGCATTAGAGTACGTTTAGTGTTCTTCACAGCTTGAAATTATAAGTGTCTGAGAACAGGTACAATATCAAAGGGCATCACTAATCCCAAATAAAAGCTAGCCCTGTGCTGGCCACTACAGCATTTTCTGACTGCTGTGAAATATTTTTGACAAGTGAAATTTCCAACAATCTTTTCAGGAAACCTAAATAAAATTGGCTTCCAGGGCTCAGTTGTATTAAACATTAATGGGGGCATGCAGCTCTTTACACAGGAAGAGAAGAAACAAACACAGAAATGGGAAAAAAAAAAAAAAAAGAAAACACGTGGGCTTTCTTACAAGGTTGCTTTGCAGAAATGCTTAGCGTACTTAGCAAATTATTATTTAGTGAATCATTTAAGCCCTAACGTTAAGCAGGAAGATTTTGGTGGAGCGGCTCATTGCTGGTTGTCCGATTTGTTGGCTGTTTGCCCTCCCCATGAAACGCTTGCATTGGACGACCTAGCCAGCAGCCTGGACCCCTTGGATCTGGGCCAAAGATGATATACGCACGCTGCTTTCTCAACACAAACCGCTGCACAGAGCAAAGCTGCAAAACAGATGTCAAACAATGTGGCTGCTTAGAGGTGGTCCCTTTGAGGAGGCTATTTGAGCTGGCTTTCTGCTGACATGATTTGTTCATTTACCCTTCTTTCATGTTGTCAGATGCTGTTACCTCCTCTATCTGGTTCTGGTTTTACTTCTTTCCTTAAGTAATACAGCAGAATCTGACCAGATAAGATATCCTTCAGTTTGTGATTGACAGTCAACAACTTATAGTCCTTGGCTCCATATGTCCTTTTTCACATAAAAACACCACCAAATGTTTTCAGCTCAAAACTTCATGAGTTGACATTATAGCTTAAAGTTAAGGTGACTTTTGTTTTAATGCTAGCATGATAGCTGTAGCACAAACGTTGTTTCTGTCTCCCATTATTTCAGATTAAAACATTGTAAATGCTCACTCATGTTCTTCAGTATAAAATATTGTCGCTGAAGTATTTTTTGGTATTGTGCATAAGTTTGAAAATAAATTAAAATTAACTGTAAAATCGGCACATGGCAATAAAATGGTAAATGTTGAGAAAAAAAAACACTTCAAAATTATTTATATGAGAGAAGGAGTCAAAATTCAAGAAGTATAAAGGTGGAAAGGAAGCAAGAACAACAGGAAAACAAAATAAATACAACACTGTCCACAAAAGGAACACATTTCTAAAAAGACAAAAATAACTCTGAATTTCAACTTGTTTACGATTTTCATCCTGTTACAAACATAAACTTAAATGTTGAGATTTTACATGACAGACCAACCTACAGTAGTGTTTAGCTACAAAGTGGAAGGAAATGAGTGTAAAATTTTCAGTATTTTTACTACAGGAAATCTGAATAGTAATGAATGGATTTGAATTTACTCTGACAGCCCCATGATAAAATCCAATGCTCTCCACTGCTTTCAGAAGTCAGGTAAGTAGTAGAGTCCACCCTTGTGTAATTCATTTGCAGCATACTAAACGCAGCTGTTTTGTGAAGGCCTCAGAAGTCTGCATTAGAACATCCGTGAACAAAAAGCACCAAGACGACAAAAGAACACAGAACAGATAAAGGATAAAGTTTAGGTTTTAAAACATTCCAACACTGTACATCTTGCAAAGCAGTGTTTGTCTTCTGAAAAAAGGAAAGAGTCCACTTCAATTGATAAGAAAAGGAAGGAGAGCAATATTCTGAAACTCAACCAACTCCACTATCCACTGACCTTTTTTAATGCGTGGCAAAAAGAAAGCCTTCTTTACAAGAAAGTCATAACTATAACTCGTATAAAATTTTACCACAACCCGTGTAGCAAATGCAGCGCACATGTTGCAGACGAGGCTCTGGTCAGACAAGATCATATTTGAATCTGTCTGGCTACCTTGCAAAATTCTTTGTGTGCAAGAACACAAACGTGTCACTTCATTTCAAATGCAACGTCCCAAAATATGAAACCTGGTGGCGGCAGCATCATGCTGTGGGAGTGCCTTTCTTTGAAACTGGTTAGAGTTGATGTGACAATGAATAGAGATAATAGAAGGAAATCCTAGAGGAAAACTTGCTACAGAAGATCTACTTAAAGCATAAACATACTGTCCCAAATACAATAATAGATCTTAAAGAATACTCGTGTTAAAATGGCCTGGTCAACATCAAGGCCTAAATTAAACTGACCATCTGCTGCAATAATTGAAACCTGATGTTCACAGACTCTCACCATCTAATCTGATTGTGCTTCAGCTATTCTGCAGAATTATAGTCAAGAATTTTAGTCTCTAGATGTGCAAAGCTGGAAGAGACTCATTCCATGAGACCAGGACCTGGAAATGAAGGTAAAGGTATTTTGACAAAAATAAACATTTTTAATTGTGAAAATATTTTAAAACCAGGTTTTGATTTTGTCTTTGTCTTTATACAAAGTAACAAAATCTGAGAATTAAAAAAAAACAAAACTGAACTAATATGAATGCTTTTGCAAGGGACTGAAAATCGCAGCTGGTATTATTTTTAGATGCCAGTGAAAATGGGTCCCCAACGATGTTTACAGCCAAATTCAAGTTCAGTGTTGCCCATCATCTTCTGTTACAGATCGAACAACTGTTGTTTTTTAACCTCAGACGTTGCATATGTTTTAGTCCAAACCTCTGCACAGCCAGCCTGGGCTGGATATCCCAGACAGAAAGGAAAATGCAACACAGGCATCTTGGCAAGCCACAATAAAAGTAAGCACTGCTCCAGATAAAATTGTTCGGTCCATTAACGGCACATTGAAAGTTCAGATGAATAATTAAGAGTGCACTGATTTTCTTTTGTGTGAGGGCGTGTGTGTGCATGTGTGTGTGTTTACTATGAGTATATATTTCACCTCCCTGCTTTCAAACAAACGAGCTGATTACACAACATTTATTTCTGACAAATTATCTTTCATGAGGCTCATTCTTTCCTCCCCCCCCCCCACCCATCTGTTTTTCCTTTGTAATGGAAAATTGATACCTTCTTACCTGAGCTAATAACTATTTCTTGGTTCCCACTCTCAGCTCCCTTAATCCCCTCTTCTCTTTATTCTTCACTTGTAAATGTTCTTGACCTTTGCTGTAAAGGTCTGCAGGGAACGCAGGAGGAGTCAAAGCTCATATGTTTGTTGTTACCTCCAACAATCTGTTTTTGTATCTGGTGGTCACACGTGGGAAAGCTTTAGTGTTGCCATATTTCCTGTCTTAGTTGTTTGGAGATTTGGAGGGACTGTTCATCAGCAGGGGGGACAGTGCTGTGTAGTGTCTGGACTGAATTTAGTTTTTTGGCGGTTTTTTAGCATGCAACTTTCAGGTTAAGTTTACATTGGCTTTTTAAACCAGGACTATATCCCATCATTCTGGATGGATGTCCAGAAATATTATCCTGATTAATTGTGAGCTCAAGGGTTAGGACATGTTAACTTATGTGTTGGAGGTTAATTATAAAGGACAGATGAACTAGTTTAAAGATGCAGCTACTTCAGGGAAAACAGAGGAGGCTAAACATCTGAAAAAAAGGTCGATTTGAAAATAAAAGAGCTGTTTGAGGGTCCAGCACTCTAATGAAGAGATAATTGGGGGATATTTTGGAAATCCTTACTCTCCAAACTCTCACAGAAGATAATACAGATACGCAATATCTGATGAATACTTAGTGTTCAACTTTCTTGCTTGTCTATAGTTTGTCCTGTTTAATCATAGGCTGAAAGTTGGCAGCCCTTTAGCTGATCGATTCTGAATAGCTTTATGAAAAATAGTTGAATTTCAAAAGCAAAGGTTCACGAGGCTGAAAGTAAATCTGCCAGAGACACCTATTTATTAGCATGTCCATATTTCATGATATAAATATCTTTTATATATAAAAATATATGCAAGATCTCAAATGTTTTCTTTTGAAAACCTTGAACCCAACAAAAACTTTGTCATTTACCTTCCAGCCAGTAGCAGTGGCCTCAAACTCTGCTCCTCGAACGTCAGAGTGCTGCAACTTTTAGATGTGTCCCTTGTCTTTCCACACTTTAATTAAATGCCAAAACTGCCTCAGTAATATGCAGTCACACTCTACACAGCTCGAGCCGATATTGAAGCCAGGTGTGCTGAAGCAGAGAGACATCTAAAAGCTGCAGGACTCTGGCCCTCTAGTTCTGGAGTTTGAGACCACTGGGCTACAGTTAAATGAGAAAAACTTTCTCTGGGATCTTCAGCAAATTGGTCTGTAAAATGTAAAAAAAAAAAAAAAAAAAGTAAAAAAAAAAAAAAAAACATAAATAAATAGATAAACCATTCAAAAAGCTGTCCGGTTTGACTTCCTTCGTGTTTCATAATTCTCACTGAGTCTTGTTGCAGTGGTATCATCTGCAAATTTAAAGACTGAGTTTTCTTCTCTTGATGCCTCATTCTGTTAGACACTATAAACAACATGGGACATGCAGCTTATAGTGGACCCAGTGCTTAGAATGCATAGATTTTTTTCTCAGTAGTTTAAATGGATCTTAATATGAAGGGAGCAAAAATCACCAAAAAGGATGATTTTTTTTTTATTTCACCTTTGAACCACCTTAAATCCACAAGTCTCACTGTTCCTCAGCCTTTCACTGGGTCTGTGTGTTCCAAAATTACCAGATCATTAACATATTTCTGCAAAACTTGGTCATATACTGAGAACTGGTTCAGTCAGAACCAGCTGTATATGCACACACTGTTTATATATATTTATATTTAAAAAGTCTTCCCCAAGAACAAAGTGGAACCAAAGTCAAATTCCTTGGTTGTGTCCACAAGATGATTCTAATTAGAAATCATTCAGTCATTTAATGTGTAGTGGAGCAGGCATACAATTGAAAATTGGAAGCTTTGCTTGATATGTCAAAGTACAAAGTTATGTTTCAATATTACAGTTTTGTTCTAAAGTCACGTAAAATGAGAGATAACTTCAAGATCCCTTAAAACGATAAAGATTTTTGATTTTTTTTATGTAGCACATGGTGGCTTAAATGCAGCCGCTATGCTGGGAGGAAAATATTGTTTCCATCATATCTTTCTGCTTAGCTGAGCATGGTGGACCTGATTTAACTCGCAGCTCAGCAGCACAGCCTAAACTTTGGAATGAACAGATCCTGTAAAACAAGCCTGAGCATAATGTCTGAGCATGAATTATCCTTTAATAAACGGTTTCCACTTGGCAATTGTCTTTAACAAAGAGCGAGTTTCCTGTATTATTTGCAGTTTCAAAAAAAAAATAATAATAATCTGGGAGTCTGAAACTGTAACAAAACAAGACTAGATGCCAAGAAACTGGGAAAGGCTACATATCATGCAGCGGTTGAGAGTATTTCATAAGGGCACTCATTCCCTCCTTCAGGAGTAATCTGTGGTAACCTGGAATTTCAGTGTGCATCGTGTTTATACTCCTGATTTGAATAAATGGTCCCACAAACTTGATCACATCCCTTTTTGTGTAAATGACTGACTGACTAAAAGGTGCAAAAACAACAACAAAAAGCAAACAAACAAAAAAAAAAACCTGTAAGCATGACATAGTTTTTCATCTTTCCAGCTCCTCTTGTTTTCTTTTTCTCTTGCTGTCATCTCAGAATCCGGTCCAATATATTAATGCAAGTTGCACATATGTCAAGTTTCTGGCAGTGCATGACCCTAATTGCAGGCTGAATTTTCCCAAAAGTGGAAAATTAGTGGCTCTCCTCATTCTGCCAGATACTCTCCATGTCTCATTTTTCATCCTTCTCTCCATCCTGTTTATAATTACCAACTGTGGTTTGTAGAGTCACTCAGGACCTTGAGGGCCTGGAGCCTTTCACAAACTAATAATGCTCTGCCTTTTCAAGGAGATGTACAGCTTTCAGTTCTCAGACCAAACAGACTTGTTTCTGACTGTTTTAAATACATTGCATTCATTACTGGAGAACCCGTCTCACGTTTAGATTGAGGTTTTATGTACACACCTAAAAAGTTGTGCTAAGATGTCTGAAAATGCAAGCTGCACATCATTCCTTCTTTGGAAGGAGATGGTGATCTCACTGTTTAGTTAAGTCTCAGTACCCTTCCTGCTGCGTTCCAGCACCTCAAAAGTTTCTTGTGCAAATTGAAACAGCCTGCTATTACTTTTTGCACTATCGTGGGGGCTGAAGGAGGTATGGAACCGGGGAAGAATGTTCTGGTCTAAACAACATTAGCATGTTGATTATTGTTTTGAGCCAGAAACTGCATTTGGCTGAGCTGCTTGGGGTTTGTTTGACCCCGTGTCTAAAATAAATGTGCAAGCGGCATGCAAGGAAAATATGCTAGCCATCAGCTCAGGATGAAAATATGTGTCCTTCTGTTGAAATTTGTTGCTTTTATCACAAAGAAAACCCACGCGTTTTCTATTATTTGCTCAATAGATTTACAGTGCAGTGAAAACCATTGTGCACTCTTACAGGTTTCTACTTTTGAAAAGTTTTTGTCACACTTCCTCCAAAAGCATTTTAACATCAGAAAAAGAAATAATCCAGTTAAATCTAAAATGCCTTTTTAAGCAATGAATAATATGACTGAATGACAAAAAGGAAACGCCCCTGAACCTAAAACCTGGATGTGGTCGCTGGGAAGCAACTGCAATCAAACATTTCTGATAATTGGTGATAACGTCACTGTGGAGGAATTTCCTTTCACTCCTCTTTTTTTTATGGGACTGTTTTAGTTCAGCCACACTGCTGGGAGTTTTGAGCACGAAACGTCTTGTTAAGATCACATGAAAGGCATCTAAATTAGATTTAAGAGCAGACTTTGAGTAGGACACCTCAGAAGCATTTTTTTCTTATTTTTCAGATGTAAATTCACTGATCCACTGGGTGAGGGAGGCTCTGTGGCTCAACCTGAGCCTCTTCTGTGACTGCTGCTCCTTTGCTTCACTGATGACTGACGTGTTGTGAGCCGTGCTTCCACCCTTCAGTTGAACACAGTTAATCCTTTAGTTGATGATTAGCTAAAGGATGATGCCTATCACAGATTCTGTTTCAGGTCTTGTTCTTCTATCATCCTCCATTTATCCACTTTCTGCGTCTTTAAACAAGACACTACACAAAAGGCTGTTGGCAGGAGCAATAATTCAAAAACAGTAAATGTCCAAGTTGTTGAAAGAACTTCGGAAAGCCTCGAGATCTATTGATTAAAACATTTTTTAAGGATTACAAGAACATTTAGCTTCTTGGAAACAGAAGCATGAAGCGGATTGGTGTAAAACTTGCGTGAAGAACAGAAATACAGCATTTCCAGCAGTGGAAAGAATGTTGCCGGTGAACATAAAGCTATTATGTTTCCCTCTTTAAATCCTGTCAGGGGGCTGGTCTAAAATGGTACTGATGCAGAAAAATTCCACTTTGTTGGCTCAGAAGAAGAGCAAGAGCTCCGAATTTAAAAGTTTCACTCTGGTCTCACTCACTTTGAGGTGGCACCCTGATTTACATTGCAAACCTCAACAGACAAAAATATAAGTGTTCACACACACACAAACACACCCCTACATGTCTCATTTGTATCTACATCGTTTTTCCTCACAAGGTAGATCATTTCCAGTAAGCATATTTCTAAATCATTTCTGCTGGTATTTTGTCAGCCAGCCTAATCTGGACACAAAAACAGATCCACTCATTTGTTTTTCTGTAAAAGGATTAACGCAAGTAAACATCGTAAATAGCAGAAACTCATTCTGCTTATGGCAGCACTAGGGTTGATGGATGGCAAAGACTTTACGGGCACAGAATCCTCCCAACAGATGTTAACACAATAGCCTCCTGGTGAAAAATGTGAAGGTGACATAAAAGTGGTGTGTGAGGTCATATATGAAGGAGGTGGGGGGAAATAGCCCCAATTATTTAAGTTTATGCAGCCAAGGTTGAGTCAGTAGATACATTTTTCCTTCCTAAGCCACATAAGCTCATAAAGTAGAAGAAAGGTATTAATTTGGAGAGCACTAAAATTCAGGGTTTGCTATAGTTGGAGTGGAGACAAAAAGGTCACTCACAAGCCAGCAAAACTCCTCCCAATGGTGTTTTCTTTTTTTCTTTTCTTTTCTTTTTTGCAAGCTGATGTTTTCCTTGAACTTTCATATTTAGTCACATTATAACCACAAACCTGAAGATATTCTATTAGATAGATTATCACAAAGTATTGTGTTGGTTCATAGTAATTGTGAAGTGGGGGGAAAAAAAACATAATCAATTGCAGTTTATGAACATAAAAATGTGAAATGTGCTTATTCAGTCCCCTGTATTGTAACGAGACCCTCTGTAACCATAAGATTTATTTTCCAGCAGGACAAAAAGTCTGAACATGCAGCCGGAGCTACAACGCAACGGTTTAGATGGAAGATTATCAATCTGTTAAAACGGTTCAGTCAAAGTCTGGCTGAATCCAGCTAAAACTGAAGACTTGATGTTCACATTTGCTCTCCATCCAAACTGAGCTTGACGTATTTTGCAAACCTGATGCAAGGCTGCTTTTGCATTGTAGCAAAAGGCAAGTTTACATAGTATTGACTTAGGTAACTTAATTCAAAGGCACACCACACTGTTTAGATTTTCATTTGTAGAAAAAAAAAAGTTTAATTGTTCTATCAATAACTACGCACAACGTCGTGTTGACTTATGTTAAATCTTGTATGAAGACTCACTGTACTGATAAAATATGATAAGGTTCAAGTTGTCTGAATATTTTTAAAAGCTACTTAATACATGACAAGTACAAAACCTGTATAGCTTCAGCTGATGTGTATATCTAAAGCACCTCGTCTGTGAGTTCACATTTCCAGCAGATGCGCTTCTGATTTTGTGACTTTGTCCGCCGGATGACGTCTGCTTCATAAATCTTCTCATCCTTCCACATCAGCAATTTTTCTCTCAGTGCTTCTGTAACGTTTAAATTACCAGCAGCGCAGAAATAAATCAGCTTTCGCAAGTGACGGATCCCAGTCTGTCATCACAGAAACTGTTTTGGCTCATCTCTCAATCGAATCCGTTTCACATTCCACGCAGGCATGTACAGCCGCCGCCTGCTCGGAGAGGAGGGCGCAGCATGAGCACAGTCTCTTATCAACACGCAGGGGATTTTATTTTGTAGTTAACGTGAAAAAGATGTGGTTTTCATGTACTTATCAGTTGTGCTGCACTTTTGGCAGCATCTCCTAATAATTTTTCCAATCTTCTGCATCCAAACACGGCTTGCGTCTCTTAACCCGTTTCGACCTCGTAATCCACGAAGAATCCCTCTCATCATCTCAAACCAGCTCCTTGTTTTTGGCTCGACCGCATCGTTTTTACTCCGTCCACCGTCTGCCGACTGAGGGCGACCACCACACTCACTCTCTTCTTCAGCTCTGCGGTTCCTCCCAGCAGCCAAACCACAAGCCCTAATTGCTCAGCATTTCTCAAAGAGGACAAAAGAGGCCTCCCACAGCAGAACATGAAGGTAACCTTCGTGTCAAAGTTCTTAGGCCCACAAGGCCGTCCTGTGGGAAGAAGTGGAACAGTATTTTGCTATCAAGTAGAGTTACTTCTTAAATTTCCAGAATGGCTGAATTATTTCCAGTCCTTAGTACAGAGTGAAGCATAAGGTAATCGACCATGACAAGACACGTAGATAAATAAATGGGTATTTAATTTGGCTTAAACAAGCTCCAAGCAGACAGAAAACGTTCCAAGTTGCTGACTTTCAGACTAAATAAGTCCTGTTTTTCATCAATTATATCGGTGTGTATGGTTGATAGCATAGACCCAAGAATTGTTCTAAAAGGCAACATGTTAGTGGCCTAAGTACTGATTTGTACAGCGAATCTTACAATTCTGATCAGCAGTTGCTTTTATCAGCAATGTTTTCTGTTACGTGAGCCAAGAACAGCACTAGATTTTTAAATTTGATAGGATACCAACATGCCAAATTTAGTTTTTTTCATAAAACTGCTTTTAACCCAAAGAAACCCCACACCCACTTGTGATAAAGTATTAGCTCCCTCACATATTCATGCTGAGCATGCTTATCAAATTTACTTTCAGACAAACGCAGCCTAAATCCAAAAGTACTCACCCTGGCCTAAGGCCTGTAAGGAGGAGGATACATTTTTAAGACCAGAGGAAGATTTATATATATTATATTTATATATCCATGTATAAATGTAACAAATTTTTGAACATAATCACAAAATAGCAGGTTTGTTTATGAAGAAAAACATTGCAAGTGTAATAAAACACAAAGGGTGAACAATAATTTTTCAGCTTTAGTTAAATCAGGTAATTATGGCTTCTCCAAGGAATTTACAGAAAACAGACATAACCAACACATTTCACTTTTTAAAATGATCAGCGTCTATACATTAAACTAATACACGACGTCCTGTTTCCTTTGGGTACAAATATGATATGAAACCGAGTTACATCCCTTTCAGACATTTTTGAGAATGGGAAAGACCAGAGAACATGTATGGCAGGACATTAACGCGGTGAGCAAAGGAAATGCTTTGTCAATGTAAGAAATGAGCAGAAACAAGATATATAACAATAATTCAAAATAGTAAAGTTGTTTTAATTATTGTCAGTACATCAGATTGTATATTGAATCAGCTGAAAGCAGACAGGTTTCCTCCGAGCCCCCCTGTGCTTTTTCTGCTTTAATGTTACAGTACTCCAGGACATACAAACTATTCATACTGAACTTTTTCTCTGCCAAAATAATGTCTCTAATAAATGCACTTTACAGTTCAGAGTCACCAATTTCATTACAGCCTGAAAACACTACAAGGACTATCCAGTAAAACTGTACTATAAAGCTCATAGATATTTTTACAAAGCAGCACATTCAAGGTTTAACTTTTTGAAATGTTATTACACTGGCCTGTGCTCTTTCACAGTTTGTGTGATTTTAAGTAAAAGAAAGCAAGATCTGACAAAATCTCTCCTTCCACAAGCATCATTTGAGATTTTAACAATTCCCAAGGCAAATCCAGCCAACATGAAGAGCAATTACAAAATACTGATGTATCAGAGAGAAGCAGGAGCCTAAATGTATAGCGGCTACTGATAGGAAATGAAGCCCACACCAAAGGAAGATCCTCATATTGTCCATTAGAGTTGAGTTTTTGCAGCGGGTTCCCACCAGATCATTCAGTATCATTTGCATAAAGCTTCTCTACATCCAGTACAAAAATATGTATGCTAAATAATGCTAAAAACATGCTAAACATGAAGAGATATCTTTAAAAAAATGTGCAATGAAATTTATTTTACAAAAAAATAATAGGGGGAAACTGAAATAAAAAGATGCACACAAACAATGTGAATTAATATGGAATGAGTTGGTCTGATGCATAATTCCAGTCTCTAAAGTTTTGGTTTTTTAAGGCTGGGAAACGCATGTTGAAGAAAAGTAGATGTGAGCGGTTTGTAAACTCTGAAAGAGCTATATTTGTCTGCTTTTTTTTGTTGTATCAGTTTTGTTGGGGTTATAAAACCCTTCTGGTTAAAAAATTTGTTTATGAATCATACTGCATTTAATAAAATTAATAAAAAGTATGAACAGGAAATAAAAAAGCCAGTACTTCACTAAATAAGCTTTGAATGTCACATTTTCATTAAGAGAACAGCCCTGTTTCCTACTCGGCTGCATATAGGTGTCGTTATTTATGTAGGTGTGCAAAACTCCATTTTATAATTTTTTTTCCCCTCTGTAATTCAAATCCGTTATGTTCTAAAGTATTAATTTCTTTTGGACTTTGGAAAGAGGCTGTAGTGCATGTCAGAATATACAGTTTCAGCTGAGCAATCAAAATGATGATTTCTTTAAAGTGTTCTGGTAAAACTTGCTCAAACTAGTGCTGTTTATTAAACGGTGGGAATAATTTTTATGTATTTATAGTAGTCTACATGCCTGATGATTAAGTGTGCTCCTGCTACAGAGCCATAGTTTGCAGACATCTGGTGCAGGTGAAAGCAATGCATACATTTCTTTTTCCTAACAAAATGATCTGATTGATGTTAAGAAGTACTGGAGATGCAGATAAAAAAACCCTGCAAATATCAGTTTTAAACTCATCAGGATCTTACAGTTTGGATACAAAAAGACTATCTCAAACTAAAAACGTTGCACCCAGGATTTGTCAAATATTATTATTATTATTTAAAAAAAAAAAAAAAAAAAAAAAACTTTTTTGTGCAGGCATCACATTAAGGCATGTATCTAGCCTTAATGAGGAAAAATTATCTTTAAGTTCACATGAGACACACACAATCCCATAATCGTACAAAAAGAAACCACTTTTTAAGCAAAGCTACCACCAAATAAAACTGTGGATTCTAAAAGGCACCTTAGATAGGAAAACATCTCTTGTTGCTGAAGTTTGATTTGTTGGAAATAAAAAGAGAACAGGGAAGCCTTTTTCTCTCAACGCCAAACTACTTCATGGTGGAGAAAGAAAGGCTACATCATAAAACTGCATGGTATAATTTTCATTAGAGGAACTGCTCTGCCACAAATTGTTTTAAAGACAAAGAATGCAAATCTGTAATATCACAACATTTTCCATTAAAACATTTTCCAATACTTCATGTTACTGGTATAATGTGACACTGCATTTCTGCAATACAGCGTGTTTGTTTAAATAAATCATGCAATGGGGATTCGTCTCGTCGTCATGCAGGTACCATACTGTGATTAATGCTCCAAAGTCTTAAAGAAGGAGGGTAATAACACAAAAATGTAAAACGATAAAACATAAAAAGACAAGTTGAAAACATTTTAAAATAAAACGTCCAGCAAGCTCTGTCTTGCTTCTGCAAAAACAATCCCCTCCCACCCCGACATGAAGGAGGGGGAGGATGTCTTTCCCTTCTTCCTTTTCATGCATTTCAACTTATCCCAAAAATTATCTGCCTTGGTGCACAAGCATTACAGCAAGTCTCCCTCCACCTCCTTTTCAACAAGATATATTTCTTCCCTTTCAGGCTTGACAGTCTTGCTCCCCCTGCAGGCGACAGGTTGGAATGACGCTGTATTCCCAGCCAGATAAGCGGGGGGAGACGGTGCCTCAGGTTCCACCGAGGGGGATTAAAATTGGAAAGTGAATTGGGATTAACAGGTACATGAAGGGGTTAGGGATCACACACTATTGGCTGGGTGGCAGCGGTAGGTGCAGTTGGACAAAGGGTCAGCTCCTCCATCCATGTTCTGGGAGCAACCACCTTCACAAAGCGCTCCTGAGAGAGGAAAAACAGAGTATATAGGCATTAAACTAGCTCAAAAAAATGATCGGGTGGAAATGAACAGGTGCTACCCCTTACCTTCTTCTTCCATCAGCAGATGGGCTTGGCACGGATCGGACAAGGTGGGACCAGGTCCCTCACTGCCAGTGCTAAGCTGGAGACGCCTCATGTGACGGATCACTGCGGTGGCGTTGAATGCTTGCTGCAGACACATAAAAAAAACACAAAGAACATGGACAAAAATAATCAATTAAGACTTACAAAGATAAAAGCCGTAGCAAGCAGAGCTGAATAATAACTCTTACGACAACGTAGAACTTGATCATTTTGTTTTCAATCTCTTTTTACAAATACAAATCTGAAAAATGTGGTGTGCATTTGTATTCAATTTTTCTGAGCCATAACTTTGTAGAAGGTGTTTTGTGACATTTCTACCCCGGGGCTGCAAGTCTAGATACTGAAATTTTTGCGACAAAGCTCAAGGTTAATGAGATGGGACTAAGAGTACCTAGTAATACAAATTTCTAAATCATATGACAGATTTTCACTTGGCTTTAAGTCTGGATTTTGGATGGGTCATTTTAACACATAATGTATGTAAACTCAAAGTTTACGTACAACAGTTTTTTTTACTTTAATTTTCAGTGTCAATGCTAAGAAGGCTGAATACAAATGCAGACCCTACTTTTCAGATTTCTGATTGTTAAACCCTTCTTAAAATATGCATTTTCCCATTTCAAAAATCTGCTCTAAAGAGTAATGAATACTTTTGAAGCTCTGCAAGACTCTGACTGACCTTCCATTTGCTCTTAGCAAAGTTTTTCTTGATCTGAGCACTGACGGACTCATGAATGTTCTTGTCCAGGGCGGTATCGCCAGCAATCCTGAGAGAAGGAAGAGAAGGTTTGAGTGAGATAACTAAAATGTGAACATAAAACTACCTTTCAGTAAAAAAACTAAATAATTATTTGAATCTTTGCCAATCTTTCATTTGAAAAGTTTGTGCTGAAGAGACGACATGACAGGAGAGACATACCAAGGGTGCTGCAGAGCCTGCTCACAGGTGAAGCGTTCATTAGAATCTTTTTCCATAAGATGCACTATAAAGTCTTTAGCTGTAAAAATTACAAAGTTTAAAGTTAAAAACTGCTATGAATCTCTTTTGAAAAAGAAACATTTCCATTCAGATCTTTGTACAATAATATTGCAGAAAGGCCACAACTGTCGGAACTGTATCCACATTGATAATTCAGTTTGATCTATGTTTTCTTTGATGAATGCTGCAAATAATAATAAAAAAAACAGAATTTAACTTGTCTTACAATACACAAAAAAATATTAATTTTTTTTGCTCAAGTCACACAAAATCTGTGGTGTTTTATATTAGACTATACTGTTTAATACTAGCATGTCAAAAAAGTATGAACAGATCAATGGTGATTTTATTTTTTTTTACATGTATTATACCTGAATCAGAGATATCGTCCCAGTAAGGAGAATCAAACTCGTATTCTGCTCTCAGGATCTGTTCAAACAGTTTGGCATCATTTTCATCATAGAAAGGTGGGTATCCACACAACCTAGAATAAAAGAGAGAACAGTTTATTGGTGCATAACTAACACTATACACTCATATTCAATTAATTAGATTGTTGAAAAATTCAGTTATTTCAGTAAGTCATTTCACTAAGTAAACACATTAGATAAATTAATTATACAAAGACTGATGTTTTCAAGCTGATTTTCTATTTACAGCTAGTGAAAACACAACATTATAGGATATTGTATTTAACCAATAAAAAGTATTTTAATATAATAATGTAGGTTTAATGAAACGCATGTTTAATAGCTCCTTAAAGGTTGTTATTTTTAAAAAGTACTTTTAATCTGACAAATGACTCTCATCTAAACACATTCAAATTTATTTGATATGGCTAAACTTCAATGTTTTATCTCATGGTCACAGGCATGGTTGTGAAAGAGCAGTGGAACTAAGTAAAATGTTAAATAAAAGTATTCACATATTATTAAATATACTCAGTTTAACAAGACAAAAACACAGAATATTACGTGTATTTACTGACTAACTGGATTGTCTTTTTTTAACATAGCATCAAAATTTTCCACCCTCAGCAAGACAAAATTATGCAATTCAGGTGAAAACATGTGGTAGGACATCTCACACCTCCTTATTCATGATCGGATATAAAAACAAAAAAAAACCGTCTGTTTGCTAGTCTAT
Organism: Girardinus metallicus; assembly: GCA_903067095.1. Taxonomy (NCBI): domain Eukaryota; kingdom Metazoa; phylum Chordata; class Actinopteri; order Cyprinodontiformes; family Poeciliidae; genus Girardinus; species Girardinus metallicus. The sequence goes on from CAEGAE010002510.1 coordinate 43,137, forward strand.
ATGCTAGATGAACAAAGATTTCAAACATGGGCCTGAGCTACCAAAAGTTTGTTTATACAAAAACCGGTGCAAACTTGATAGCATGTGCAAACATGATCTGCAAACAATATGCACACAGGATTCACATTTTCCTACACACTTTTTAAATTAAAGTTCTGCTTTGTTGGAATTAAGGTTAATCCAATCAAAAATTATTCCCAAAAGCTACACACTTTCATTGTTTTATTTACTCGCAAATAAATAAATTCAATGATTTTGAATTTATCAAAGGTGTCCTTTTGTTTCTCAATAGTTATTTTAAATCATTTAAAATACTCGTGTGAAACACACGATCCATCAGATTTGAAAAGGTAAAGATGTGTTGTTGTACTATTTTCTTTTATTTTGGATATACAGACCTAGTAAGGGTATTTATCTGAGGGATGGTGACTATTCAAAATTGTACTCACAGAATATATGCTATGACCCCAATAGACCAGCAATCCACAGCTTTACTGTACGGTTTCTGTGCCAAAACCTCAGGAGCTTAAGAAAGAGAAGATGCATGTTTTAACACAGAATGTCAAAACTTCATATCTTAAGTTCATTCATGAAATCTGTTTGTACATACATTTAATATTAAGTTGAGCATTTTAAGAAGCTGTTGCAGAATTACATGATATGTCAGATGAGTAAATCTTGGTCTCTAAATATCTTACCAACATATCCAGGTGTTCCACAAGCTGTTGACATCACGCTGCCAGAGCCCTCGATCTTAGACAACCCAAAGTCACTGATCATGATTTTTGAGTCTTCGTCCATGCTGTAGTACAGCAGGTTCTCTGGCTGTAAGGTGAGGATCAATGCAAAACCACATACAAGTGTGAATTTAAAGCATATTGTAAAGCCTGCACTAGGATACAGTAAATGTGTTAAAACCCTAAAAATCCAGTAAAACCTTATCAGATATTTACTATCAGACCTGCAGTACAGAAAAAACATAAGTGTTTTATGTGACAGATCAACACAAAGTAGTGTGTCAAAAGCATGTGTCCTATTTCTCCAACTTCATAATCTGGGAAATGCTTTGTTTTGGTCTATCACATAAAATTGAAACAAAATACACTGAAGCTTGGGGCTCTAATGTGTCAGAATGTGAAAAGTTCTAAATGCTTGCGAGGAATTACATTTGTGTAACTTGCTACTTATTTATTGTTAATACACAGACACCACATACACAATTTGTTCAGAATTTCTTATTAATGTTAAAGATATTTGTATTAACAAGTTGTCAGGAGAAAAGCATAGTACTCTATATTAAACAAAAACTGCTTAAAAATAACATTGTACTATCAAACACAGAATGGTCTGACTGACCTTAAGGTCACGGTGCACAATGCCCATGTCATGGAGGTATTTTACAGCGTCCAGAATCTGTTGAATTAGCTTACTAGCATCTTTCTCTGTGTAGAAGCCCTTCTCTATGATACGATCAAACAGTTCTCCACCAGACACCCTGCAGAGAGAGATACATTCAGCAAAGCATGTTAGAAATACACATAACATCACTCATTTTATGAATTTGAACAAAAGGAGATGCCAGAGAAGTGGCAAAACACGGTAGTAAACCTATGAGGATATCAGCAAGTGGGAATGAAAAAAAGCAGGAACTTACTTTACAACTAGTGACAAGAACAAACAACTTCCAGTTGTTTTGCTGTTAAGAACTTCTACTTGTAAACCTTTGTTACTGATGAGGTTTACAGTAACACATATTCAAATGTAAAAAGTATACTACTTTAATCTGAAAAATACTGGGAAACCTCAAACAATGGTTGCTTTTGGCCACCAGATGGAGACTTCACTCTGCTTATGAAGGACTCTATAAATTTTCTATTTATCAAGAAGAAATCTCAGGGCTTAATCAATGGCTTGAAAGAAAGACCAACACTGAATCCAGCAACAGACTGTTAATAATAAATAAATATAATAAATATTAGTGCAGTAAAAACTGTGAGTTTTGAAGCATCCCTTTGCTTTCTGAACACCCTGGATCTCTGCAACCTGCTGCCTTTTATTTTCTGCTCTTACTCTGATGAATGCATGAAAGATTTACACTTTTATTAGCGTCACGAATAACAACTCTCCTGATCCTGGTCTGCCATTGATCTGGATCCTCTCTGACATTTCAGCAGTTTAAGGTGGGTGGGACACTGACAAGCTGCTAGTGTAAAGGCAGACTCCCCACTGATGCTCATGGGTAGTCTACACACACGCACACGCACGCACACGGTTTGTTTGTGAGTGCGTGTATCTGTGTTGCGGAGTGCAGTTCAAGGCATGTGACAAAGAGCGTGTGGGAGATAACAGGAGTAGGCAGCTTGAAACACACTTTGCACAAAAAAGAAGGATTCACACAGCACCACACATATGTGAATACTCACAGTTGCATGACAAGGTAGAGGTGTGATTTACTCTCAAATATCTCTTCCAGAGACACAATGTTTGGGTGCTTTATCCTGTCAGGAAGGAAAAGAGAAAGAGGAAGAAACAGTTTGGTTGTTTATTATGCTCCTACTTGTAATGATCCTATAACTTTACACATGAAAGTTGAGCTTATCTGCTTTCAGCTTGTAAATATGATCTCAGTGTAAAATGTAATGTGCAGGGCTGAGTTTATCTTTATGGGTAAAGAGGAGGTGTCTCTCAGCAAATGCATGCAGTTCTCTAATTGGCTGACCTCTGCCATGTTGCCCTTTGACACTTGTCAGTGATGTGACAGTGGTGGGAAAATGAGTCACCAGCTTCAGACTGGTATTGCCATTTTTTTTTTTTTTTTTTTCCCTAATCACTGTGTTCAGTTAATAAAGCCTGCATAGTGTAGAAAGTCTTTCTCCTTAGCATATCACAAATGTTCAGTTTGGCTTTTGATGAATCTTATTTATCAAAACAGAATATCACACTTAACAGCATTCAATTTTAAATAGAATGTAAAAAAGAAAACATGCAAAAGATGAACTAGTACCATTAATCATTGTTGCATTGTCACAAAATCCTACTATGTTTTTACATCAAAACTTGGTCTTACTGTGCTGCGTCTTGCTCAGCTTTTTCTGACATTCATTTGACAAAAACATTCAATGTATTTTGTCAAACTTTGTCGTGATAGAGCTACGCAAAGTAGTGCATAAACGTGAAGCAGAGAGAAATTACATTGTTTTCAAACTTAAAACAAGTCAGAAAATTATGGGCATTTATATTTAGAGAGCTGTACTGTGATACCCTTGAATAAAGTCCATATTTGCTTTAGGAAATCCCCTAATTAGCCAATGCATTCCATCTGTATTAATTTCACTGTACATATAAAGCCAGCTGTTTTGTGAAGGACTCTGCGGGTCAGTTAGAGCTTAAGTGAAGCAAACGCCATCACCAAGAAACAGGGCAGACAAGTCTGGGCTGGGCAACATAAGCAATGACCAGAGGAGCAGTTAAATGGCCCTGTGTTAACTGGACAGATCTACATCTAAAGTGTTAGACAAAGTAATTGTTAGTCATCCACTCCACACAAAAGAGTGACAAGAAGACAGATAGTGTCAAAGAAAGCCATAAAAATTCCTAAATACAGTTTGCGGTGGTCCCAAGCCCTGGTCCCTAGTGCCTAATGTCTTAAACATTTTAGATGTTTCCCTACTACAGCACATTTCATACATGAATCTCCTTCCACTTCACAATTATGAGCTGGTTTATCAGAACAGTTCCCATTAGAATGTTATTAAAATGTGTGGTTGAAATGTGAAAACGGGCGAAAACATTTAAAGGGTTTGAATACTTTTGAGTACAAAGTCAAGATGCTAAATTGAGACAGTCTGCAAGAATTAGATTCACCAAGCACAAAGCCATCTGTACAAGATGTACCGAAGGGAACTCTGTATGGGTCAGCTCAAGCTCACATTGGATTACAGCAGTGACTCATCCAGATTGCAACAATGCATGGACACCTTCATTCATCTGCTAAGGACAGCGTTGAGGGAGAGATGAACTCGGTGGAGGATAAGTGACAGATTAAAACTACAGAGAGATCAGTCACGTGTGACACTGTATGAGCTTAAGCGTTCAGTAAACATTGCGCATTTCAGCAGAATTTCGGTGCAGGTGTGTGTTTGTCCAGGTGACAAGCTCACGGACAGAGAAAATATAGCCATGCAGCTCGGGTGATGATTTTACAGGTGTGCATTCAGTGCTTACAGATTAGCTTATAAACCGCTAATGAAAGGAAAGTAGGGGCACAGCAAGAGGATGATCAGTGTCTGTGTAATGGGTTGATCATTAATACAACAGCTGATTTCTTATCATCCGAGACATGCTTTGATCTAAAGAAATACAACAACAGATGTGAAACAGTCACTGACATGTATTCGCCTGGTGTTAACAGGTCATTTTAAAGGCTTTTGGATTCCAGTGAACCACAGCCATTAACCACTAATTGAAAAATGAACAGTGGTGAGTGGCTGGCCTATCGAAATTACTCCAATAATTCATCTAGGATTCATCCAGAATGTGACGAAAAATCCAAGAACACATAAGTGACTGTGAATTTCACTTTCCTCAGTTAAGTGTTCATAATTCAGCAAAAAGAAAGATTGAATGAAAACAGCATCCTTTTCAAGGCAGATTCCACTGCTGACTAAACAGAACATAAAGATTTGTCTCAAATTTGCCAAAGAAACTTTTTAGTCATCCCAAAAACATTTAGGAAAAAAAAAAGACAAAAGTGGAACTGTTTGGAAGGGTTGTGCCCCGTTAAATAAGTGACAGTCAAGGATGATAGCAGTAGTGTGGTGGCTGAGGGTTTTCTAAAGCCAACTTTATATTGCAAATGAATCCGCATCTATTTTAAAGAGCAGATATATAAAATTGTATTTTTCTTCTTAAAGAATGTCAAACTTAAGTCTTAATGGTGAAGAAAACTGTAAAGTTGAACAATTTCAGAAATGCTTATCTACTTGACTGTTAGCCTTCACACATTCAGCTAAAACTGTGAAGCTTTCACAAAGGCAAGCTGTCTGGTCAATAATGAAGCTATGATTTGGGGTAGACTTCACTTTGAAGAACGGTAGATGTGACTCTTGTATATATGCATCTCTCATTTATAACGCATGGTGCAATCCCTCCCAACCTGGACAGAAAAACCTTCAGGACATAATTCAGTCTGATGATTTCATAATCTAGACAGAAAATCATATTTCCATGTCACAAAATTTACAGTATGTAGTAAAAGAGCAGTTAATTGTTTGAAATATGTAGGCTATTTATATTCATGAAGCAACGTCTTTGAACTCTAAAGGAGTTATGATGTAAAGCAGAGTCTGTTTCAGTTCTGGTTTGGTCTTCTGCGACTCCTCCCTCCTCTTCAGCAGGAGCTACATGCTCAGCTATGTTCTGATGACACCAGCAAACATACACCTACCCTACCCCCCGCACTGTGAGATATGAGGACATAAACTATTAACATGAGTAATGAAGCCTTTGGACGAGTCAATATGAACATCCCGCAGAGCCAAACATGACTCTCAAGCCGTGTTTTCCTCGGTTTTATTTAATTTGTCACAGTTGTATGTGAGCTGCTAGCTGACCCCCACCACTCTCATTCCACAGTTCTCACCTCAGAGGGAATCATAACTGTATATTGTGTTTCTCTTGTAACCTAGGCAACAAGGCCTCTAAAAATAACCAGGGACCTGTGTAGATCAGCCATTTTTACTGTGACCTGTATTTCCCCATATATTAAAAGAGCATAGGAGAAAAAAACCCTTCACAATTAGGAAGTTTGTGTCACTTCCGTGGTTTTAACGTAAAAAAAAATTTTTTTGCTTCTTCAGGTATGAAAGACGTGGAGGAAAAACATTTTGAAGGTGTATTTCCTTAAAGCATAAGGCTTTAAAGATATAGTATAAGGCCACAATTTAAGTCTAAATCTTTAAAGGGGAGGCGTTATGTATTTTCCAAGCATACAGTGTCATTTTATGCCAGAATCAAGTAACTATGTTACCTTTGGTTAAATACTGCATATATCAAAAACAACTTAAAATAAATTTGACTTCATAATCACATCATAGCTGTATCTTACACCTTGAAATTGGCCTCTGTCTCTGTCGTCACAACAGTGCTTCTCCAAACTACAATGCTCCAGGAGTGTTGTAGTTTGTTTGATAAGCTTAGCAGATGTGTAGTTCCACCAGGTGTTTGCTAATTGCTGCAGCCACTAGTCTGGTGGAACTGCGTGAGAGAGAAGAGGAATGCTCTGTAGGGTGGAAGCTAAACTGGGAACTGATGAAGGAATAACATTAAGCTCAGAAAAGTCGGTTTGGCATAATATTCCCCCTTTAAGAACATTTAATGAAACATCATAACTTGGAATACCTTTAGACCACTTTAATTTAGGTGTAGATGTTTATCAGAGGATGATTTTAAAGGATAATATTTCACTTACTTGTGCAGAACTGCGATTTCGTTCTCAATGCTGTTTTCCTTGCCTTCTAATGCTTTCTTGGGAATACACTTAACAGCCACCAATCTCTGCGTCTTCTTCTCCTCAGCCAAGACCACCTCAGAGAATGCTCCCCTGAAACACAAACACAAAGGTCAGTCTGCCAACTCTCATCAATCTCCAGGGTTCAGATTGGGTTCTTTATGGTATGGAGTGGATAAATAAAAGAAAAGTCTAGGTTTGATGAAAAAAGAAAAAAAAAGTGCTGGTTAATTTCTTGCCCTACTGAAACACGGTGTGATTTATTTTTAACTTCAGCCTCCTCCTAAAGCCTCTAACATGCTGACTCAAGTCCAGTCGAGCCTGTAAACTAGGGGGATGATTTGGAAGCACCAGTATTGAACGCTGGGGGTTTTTTATCTCTGACTCACATGATAACCAATAAAACACATAGATGGGTATATTATCTAAATATGAAGGCGTATGTGTGGATTGCATGAATCACTCAATGTATCTTTCCAGTTTTCTTCATTTTACTCAATTCCACTCATATAATCCATTAATAATAATATATACAGCTGCATGTTGTCATAACTTCATGGCTCAGCAGTCCATTGGGCCGTGATACACTAATGTGTACACTGTATCTCCTTAATTAGATGCTGTTGAGAATAGACCAAATAACATTTCTTTGCATTTTATCCACAGTAATTTTCTCTTCCAACTAACAAACAAATAAGACATGAAACAGAAAGCACTTAAGATTTTTATCATTTTCCTTTGAATCTTTAACCCTGAAGCCAAACAATGCTTCTGAAATCTAACGCCCATGTCTGGAGTGACCTAACTGGTTAAAATCCTGGCCTACAATTGAGTGCATCCACCCACACTAGTGGGATTAGTAGTACAACAGAGACAAGGGGCTGTATGAAAAGGATGTTGAGGGTTAGGATAAAGCAAACATAAGAACTTAAATTGCTCCTGAGCTGCATTAGAGGCTCCCATACACAATGGCACACATAGTGTCAGCTGTTTGTGTGTATACATGCGTAACTGAGGTGGTTATAATTGTTTAGTAGAAGATTATAGTAATAGTGAATGTCCCATTGCTTCAAACAGATGAAATAATGAAAAATGTCAATACAAAAAAAGCAACAATATATTATCAGTGTAATTTACCAACTCAATTTTGCAGTTTTGGAAAAACATTACAGGTGAAAGTGAATTGTAATAAATAAGAAATTCACCTGACAAATAAGAACGGGTGTCAGCCTGCTTGAAATTATCAGCATGGTCTGTCTGACCTAAGTAAATCATAACGCTCTGATTCTATAACACTAATCTGAGTGCAAAATATTTGTACAATTTTAAAACCTTTGACTCTTCTCTTTCATTAATTAATTAATCTGGTAGATAATCTCATGTTGGACTCAAAATTACTTTGGTAGACTGAGGAGTTCATGAAATTATCAAGACAACGTTCACTACAGACAACTGTTTTTGATTTTTTTTTTTTTAAACAGTAATGTGTAGTAGATTTATGCATTTTCTTTTTGATAATCCAATGTCTGCAACTAAATCAACTGGGATCCATGTTAAAGCACTTCTTTAGCTCAGCATATTAATCAAGCCACATAGACCTGCAAGAACTGTGCTCTGACAAGTTACCATCTTAGTAAAACCTGTCTTGCTTAGCTTGAGGGAAGGTTTTAAACTGCAGTAACAACGCAAAAATAAAGTGGTGCATCCACAGCTAAAAATGTACGTGTGGGCCGAGGGGAACCACAGGTCTCCTGTCAGTCAGTTTACAGATACATTATCATTTACAGACCAGGAAGGACTGCACAGCGACACACAACTGTCACCAGAAAGAGAAACCATCTGACCTACACAGTGTACTAAAAATAACAGCCTCCTCTGTATAAAAACAACACAACTGAGAAACTCTGGATGACTTGAAACTGCCTCTAAAGTAGACAAAGATTTTAAAACTTATCAAATTTGTACAGGAAAAAATACTGTTTACATTTTCCCTATTTTGCATAAATCTGATTAAGTGAGAGCACTTTAGCTTCAATTTACTGCAGTTAAATATTAAACTGAGCCAAATATATCAAAAATGCTGAAGCAATGAAGGTAAAGATATACAGTTAGAACCAAACTACCAGTTCTAAAATACATCTTCCTCTGTTCCCCTACTCTTCCTGTCCTCAGTGCCACACAAAGCTCATACTCAACTCTGGAAGACGTTTGTGTCTATCAAAATAAATGTCTGCATATATAAGCCTTAGGAAAAAAAAACTTTACACCAATCATTACATTTAACTTGCAGTCCTTAAAAAACATTTAGAAACCAGTTCTACAACACAATTTTATCACAGAAGCCTAGATCCAGAGTGCTGAAGACTAAGTTAATGCAATGCTCTGTTAGACAATTATCCAGGGAATGAAGCTTCATGGTCACAACTCATTTAGTAACTGTCACTGCCACAGAAAGGCCATTGCCTCTGGAAAAAATCCAGCTGTGTGGAAGATGCTGTCAGAGCTACAAATTCCTCAGTAGCTTCTGGATGACTTGGTTGATGTTTTCCATGCAGTTATACAGTCAGACAAAAAGCTGAAGCAGGATCCAATTCTGGTGCACACACCCTTCGACCTGAGAAGCAATTACTAACCTCTCCAAGTTAAGTTCTTATTTTTAAAACTATAATTGTTTAACTTGAAGTAATTTAAAACTTTATGTGATACTGAGGTCTTCCTTACAGATTAGAGAAAGAAACATCAATTAAACATGTTGATTTGTCATTACGGCCTGTATAAAACAGACAACAAACTAATCTCATCAAGATCAGAACATTCTACTTCTGACTTCTTGTCACGACATTATCCTGAACACTTTATTTTAGTGCAATACTTCTGCTTTCACTTACTGCAAAAAGCCATGTAAGGCATATCCACATCCATCTGTATTTAACTGTGCTATTTGAGTTGCATCAGGGAAGAAGAATGCTGAGTGGGAACATTGACGATGGACTAATTCAACACAAATGAACTCAGCAAAACTGGGATATTTTCTGACAAAGTTCAGATTAAAAATGACAAAGAACGGGTGATTCTCAGAGTATATTTAAATAATCTTACACAGAAACAGTTGGTAGAAGTACATTTGAATACTGGGAACTTTACATTGAGCACTTGAACACAACACCACAGCTACTAAATGTCACCAGATGTTTAATGTGACACCATTAAACTGCAATATGGTTTATATGTCAGCAATATGGAGTGCCATTTCAGCCAAACTTAAACAAATAAATAAATATATAGGGAAAATAAATAAATGAGTAATTGGCACCTTTATTACCATTTATATTTATTAATTTATTTATTCCCATTTATATTAATACATTTATACATTTATTTATTCACAGATTTATTTCTGCCTGGCCTTTTTTTCATTTCCAAATTTTCCTTTTTCATTTATCCTTTTCCATTTTTCCATTTTCATTTATCCATTTCCAATGCAGAGACCAGCACATCCTCTGATCCCTGAGATCCAAAACACTTAAAAGCTAAGCTCGCGCTACAATCTTTGCCTCTCTTGGTTACATCCCTGAAGTGTGCCAAGTGTGGCCCACATGCATACATGTTTGTATGCATATAAAAGTAAATGCGACTGTATTAATTTAAGTAGTTCTTTGTGGCTGCATAACTTGCCCACCTAAGTTTGCCTGGTCATATGTGCCTCAACATTTGGTTACTGTTCTCCAGAGGTGGGCAGAGGACCCAAAAAATTTACTCAAGTTAGAACTGTAGCACTTCAACATGTTTTTACTCAAGTAAAAGTAAAAAGTAGCTGACTAAGAAATTACACAAGTAAGAGTGAAGAAGCATTTGGTAAAAAGTGTATTCAAGTGATGAGTAACTGATCAAGTTATCAATTATTTAATATCTAAAAAATTACACAAGTAGAAGGCCCAAAATATAAAGTTCAGTGGAAATTTTGGTATTTTAAAGACAAAATGAAAATTTTGTTAAAATAATAGTGGCGCTTCATAATAAAATTACTTAAGTAAAAGTAAAAAGTTCAGCATAGTAGTAGTACTCCTAAAAATACATTTGTGTTTCAAACAGTTACTCAAATATATTTGAGTAAATGTAATTAGTCACTCCCAAACTCTGCCCTTCTGAGGGAACAGAAGAAGGTACTGTTTAGGAAATAAATTAATCTTATTTTGATATGAGACACTGTTTCAATTTAAAAAATGAATCAGGAATAACACCCACAACGCATTCTGTTATTATGTTTATTCAAGGGTCAAGGAAAAAAATTACTGTTGAGATTCTGGCTGAGGGGGCCCATGGCTGACACGGTGAGCAGAACCGTCTGCATTGTGAGCAGCACCAGAACTCCTGATGGATCTCCTTCAGGAAGGAGCAGAGAGATGGCCGACCTCCACGGACAAGAGTTCAGCCAAACATCAGAGGAAAAATAAATGCTGGTGTTCAAACAGAGCAGCCTCTTTTCTTAAACCCAACACACACACACGCCCACCCCCACCCACCCCCACACACACACGTTGTAGTTCACATGATGTTGTGGCCGTGATGAAAACCTGTGCTAACTTCCATTTAATTGAAACACAGAACATCCAGAAATGTGATGAACTTCAGACACAGAGTGAAAATAGCGTAATGAGATGAAAACATTTGTTTATATTATACTGTTATACAGGATATTAACACTGCTCTGCACATTTTAAAGTGTCTGTTCCAAAACACCTGATACAAATGATAGCATTAGCTCATCCATTAATCAGACATTTATTGTAATGTGCCAGGTCTGTGACAGGAGGAAACACCTGAAACATGCAGGGCAGACAGGCCTGAGGACTGAGGGGTTTAAAGTACTACACTGACACTTTCAGATTGCAGATTTCCAATGAAGGCATCCGTAAGTGAACACATTCATTATTCAATAAACCAAGCAGTGTAAAATAACTGTTAGGGTTACTATTAAGAAGAATCTAATATGTCATGTTGTTCATTTCTACCTTGTCGTACATACAAGGTACTCCACTCACTGTTAGCTTAATGTTGAAGAATCTTCAGTGTAATATGAAACCAAACAATAAAACGGGTCCAAAACTTTCAATCTGTATTCCATTTTTGTAGATTTGTTCTATTAAGATTATGTTTAGTTTATTTTAAGCCACCAAACAAACAATCCATTTTATTGTCTCTGGGACATGAAAACATGAGATTTGATTAAATTAGAACTAAACAGATTAGAAGGAACACAGGTTTCATAATAATCAAACATATTTTGTTTATTCATAGCAGTAATATACAGATCGTTCTTACATATCAATAAGAACAGCCAGATTTTGTTAAATGAATGTGTCACCAGTGCATTTGGCCCGGTGTTCCTGCTCCAGAAAGGTGAGGGTCTCTGGTCATCCTGAAGTTATGATCCCACTGGGATTCTGAAGGAAGACACTGAGACCAGAGGCCTGCAGGATGGTCTGCTGTGACAGATTAACATCTGAAAACATACATGATACAAACATTAACTAATGTGCAGCGCCAACAAGCTGTACTTTTGAAAAAAACAACAACAAAGGTTTCATAGTAGTCATATTTAATAAATTAGAATGAGCTCCAAAGAGGCTCATTAGATTAAAAGTACTTTTTGAAAATAACATTTAAGCAGGTAATAAACATATTTTTCACTGCTGATGTAATATTCTAATCCTCAATACCATGTTTTCATTAACTAACTAAGAAACCATCATTAACTTAAATAAAAGATTTGAATGGTCTGTGTAATAATTACTCTATAAATGGTTTATCTTTGAGCTGAGTTACTGAAATATATAAACTTTTCATTAACACTCAGGTGCCCAAACTTCTGCAAAGATCTACTTTTTCTCTCAACAGCCGGCTGAGATCTACCTCATGACACAAAGACATAAAAATTGGAAATTAAACTCTATTGACTTATTTTATATGGAAATATCCAAAAGTTATAGCAGACATATTAAGATAATGGAAAACCTAATGCAGTTTCTTCCTCAGTGAGATTCTGACACTGGGAGGAGGTTACTGGTTTCTCAGGCAGAAGCTGGTTGCTACCCTGAGGCCAGAAGGTGTCAGTCTGTTATGGCAGATCTGAACTTTGGTTCGAAGACCTCAATATGAGAAACTACAGACTGATAGGAGGAACCATAGAGCTCTGTTAGGTTAAAGTCACGTCTTGTGAAGTTGGGATATTTTTCCTCTAACAGGATCCAGAGGAATCGCCTCAAACCAGATGTTGGACTAGAATTTATTTCAATGTCATTTGTGAATGTCAGCTTCTCATTTTCAACAGTGCAGCTATAAAAGTTGAAAAAGGTTATCATTTTGGAGAAAGTTTCATCAAGATCAATATTTCCACTAAATAAATAGCATGTTTGATAGAGGAAAAAACCTCCCAGACTCAAAGCAAGATGCCAGAGAGAACAAACTTTTAAAAAAAATATTAGACAATTTAATTTCACCTAATTATCACAGTAGAAGCATTTGTTTGTTACTTAATGAAATATATTTGTCCTATTTGATGTTTGTTGTTAAGGTAATTAGTCCAAGTTTGTCGTTTATTGAACGTTTAGAAACTACAGCGGCTGTGATGCGCCACAGCAAAGGTAAAGAAAGGTAAAATAACCTGAGCAGGTGGTCAACTCAAAACCACTCCTACCTTTTTACTCTCTGTCTCTGTCATTTAAGCACAGCCGTGACAACTGCCTGCGCCCCGCAAGCCCAGCAAAGATAGACCTTTTTCACGACAACCGGAAGCTGCATCTGATAGGGCTGGGGTACTTCCTGTTTTATTGGCTGTATTTCAAGTACTCTAAGAAAAATGTTTCTCCTCCGGTCC